>JAHWFO010046617.1:78560-122764 GCA_023313115.1 Rhysida immarginata | reverse complement strand
TCACTTTACATGTAGACGTTTTTCTTTTCAATTTATATGAACATGCTTTATCATCACTTTACAGGTAGGCTTTTTTTCTTCACTTTACATTGTGATGTTTTCTCTCAACTTTACATGTAGACGTTTTATATTCACTTTACATTTACAGGTATTCTCTTCACTTTACATGTATAGTTTTCTCTTCACTTTACATGTTTGTGTTTTCTCTCAACTTTACATGTAGACATGTTCTATTCACTTTATATTTTAGAGGATTTCTATTCACTTTACATGTAGACGTTTTCTCTTCACTTTACATGTAGAGGTTTTTTCTTCACTTTACATGTAGAGGTTTTCTCTTCATATTACATGTAAACGGTTTATCATTATCTTACATGTATACTTTTGCTGTTCAGTTTATATGTAAATGTTTTCTACTCACTCTACATTTAGATGTTTTCTTTTTACTTTACATGTAGACCTTTTCTCTTCAATTTAAAAGTAAACGGTTTCTCTTCTCCTCACTTTATTTTAGAATTTTTCTCGTCACTTTACATTTTCCAGGTTTTCTCTTCACTTTACATGTAGACGTTTTCTTTTCAATTTACATGTACATGCTTTATCATCACTTTACAAGTAGGCTTTTTTCTTCACTTTACAAGTAGGCTTTTTTCTTCACTTTACATGTAAAGTTTTCTCTCAACTTTACATGTAGACGTGTTCTATTCACTTTATATTTTAGGAGATTTCTATTCACTTTACATGAAGACGTTTTCTCTTCACTTTACATGTAGAGATTTTCTCTTTAGTTTACATGTAGACGTTTTCTCTTCATTTTTCATTTAGACGTTTTCTCTTCACTATACATATGAGACGATTTCTGTTCATGTTATATTTCAGAGGATTTCTTATCAATTTACATGTAGACGTTTTCTCTTCACTTTATTTTGTAGACGACATTACTTCACTTTATACGTAGACTTTTTCTCTGAACTTTTCATGTAGACGTTTTCTCTTCACTGCACATTTTAGAGATTTTCTCTTCACTTTACATTTTAGAGATTTTCTCTTCAATTTACATGTAGATGATTTCTTTTCACTGTACCCGTAGAGGTTTTCTCTTTTCTTTAAATGTAGATGTTTTCTTTTCACTTTGCCATAGATTTTTTCTCTTCACTTTACATTTTCCAGGTATTCTCTTCACTTTACAAGTAGACATTTTCTCTTCACTTAAACTGTAGATTTTTTCTCTTGACATTACATGTAGATGTTTCTTCTTCACATTATATGTAGATGATTTCTCTTCATTTTACATGTTGACGTTTTTTCTCAACTCTACATGTAGACGTTTTTTCTCAACTCTACATGTAGACGTTTTTTATTCACTTTACATTTTAGAGGTATTCTCTTTACTTTACATGTAGAAGTTTGCTCTTCACTTTTTATGTAGACGATTTCTCTTCACTTTACATGTAGATGATTTCTCTTCATTTTACATGTAGAGGTTTTCGCTTCACATTACATGTGAACGTTCTGTCCTCTCTTTACGTGTGAACAGTTTCTTTTTACATTAATAGACGATTTCTCTTCACCTTACATTTATATGATTTCTCTTCATATTACATGTACACGTTTTCTCTTCAGTTTCCTATAGATGATTTCTCTTCACCTAACATGCAGATGTTATCTCTTCAGTCTACTTGTGGATGACTTCTCTTTATTTTACATGTAGAGGTTTTCTCTTCACTTTACATGCAGACGTTTTCTCCTCACTTTTCATGTTGCTGTTTTCTCTCAATTTGACATGTAGATGTGTTCTATTCATTTTTAATTTTAGAGGATTTCTATTCACTTTACATGAAGACGTTTTCCCTTCACTTTACATGCAGAGGTTTTTTCTTCACTTTACATGTAGACCTTTTCTATTCAATTCACAATTAAAGGGTTTCTGTTCACGTTACTAGTAGGCTTTTTACTTCACTTTACAAGTAAAGTTTTCTCTTCACTTTTCATGTTGCTGTTTTCTCTCAACTTGACATGTTGACGTGTTCTTTTCATTTTTAATTTTAGAGGATTTCCATTCTTTTTACATGAAGACGTTTTCTCTTCTCTTTACATGTAGAGGTTTTCTCTTCAATTTATATGTAGAGGTTTTATCTTCACTTTGCTAGTAGACGTTTTCTATTCACTTTACATTTTAGAGGTATTTTCTTCATTTTACATTAGATGTTTTCTCTTTTGTCTGCATGTAGATGATTTCTCTTTATTTTTCATGTACAGGTTTCCTTTCACTTTACATGCAGACTTTTTCTCTTCACTTTCCATGTAGATGATTTCTTTTCATTTTACATGTAGAGGTTTTCTCTTCACATTACATGTAAACGTTTTATCGTCATTTTACATGCATACTTTTTCTGTTCAGTTTATATGTAGCTCTTTTCACCTTACATGTAGACATTTTCTCTTCAGCTTAAATTTAGACGATTTAACTTTACATGTAGAGGACTTCTCTTCTCTGAACTAGTAAAATACAAATTTATAAAATAATTTTTGTCATCAAGTGCTTGGTAGAAACTTTTGTTATTAAACTTCTAGTATTACACTTTAGAGACTTTTAAATGAATTCTATAATTTTATAATTCAATATATTTTATAAAGTAATGAATAAATTCTCCTCATATATCTCTTAAGTTCAATCCTAATCAAGAAAAAAGTATTTTCATTCGAAATCTATGGCTTAATTTTGTCGATGTTCAATGCAAATTTCCATCTAAATTTTTCAGTTTCAAACCTCAAATTTCCATCAATTCATCTGGAATAATTATTTTTAACGTAATATGATTACTTCAATTGCTAATACAGATGCAAAAGTGAGCATTCTATTTTCTCATTGCTGAATTAGCACATTTTAACGCCTTACAAACTTATCTTGGGATAAATAATAAATCTATCGTGCAGTGATTACTTACAGTATGAAGAAACCAGAGACAAGAGGATCCACTTGACCACAAAAAGTTGACAGTTATTTGGTGAAATGGGTCTTGTGTCTAACGTTTTTTAATTTTTGTGTGTCAAGTAAGTCCACCCAGTCGAGATCGGACACGAACGTAGTAGCAAATCAGGTATAACTAAAGTAAAACTGACTTTACTTTAATGCCGAATGTTGTGACTAAAGAGCACTTATTGTTACATGTCACGAGCATAGGGTCTAAAATAGTAACGAGTGTCTCTGAATGTATCTCAAAGTAAGTAGTCGCCCACGACGAGACTAGATTACAAGACCGGTCTCGTACATGGTAAAGTAGAGCAATATGTTGTGCTCCTGGGAAAAACCTTTATTACTGTCTAAATGCGATAAAACCGCTTCTGCCAGTAAGGGCGCAAGAAAACCATGAGGTTAATGAGCCAGGAGATTAAAATAATTATGTTAGACCTATAGTTAAAATGTAAGCCTAATATAAGATGGCTAATTTATGTTAGGCCTATATATCTTGATTATAGCAAGGCTTTTGATAGAGTTAATTCTAATCTTCTCCTTCAAAAGTTAAATGTGATGGGTTGTTCGTCTAATATGCTTAACTGTTTTTCATCGATCCTGTTGAATAGATCTTTTTTCATAGACAATATTATCTGTAAATCAAGGGTTGGGAAAATTTTAAGCGGTGTGAAAATTTGGATAACTAAAGAATTTTAATCGTAAACGCAGATACAGACTTCTTACAATGTGCTTTCAGCTTCGATTGATCACGACCGGGCTGGCTTCAAAAGCATGCACTGCACACTTTCGAGAACTTGTTCCAAATATACCATGCAATCTGTTGGCGACTGGTTTTTCCTAATGGTAACTGCTTTTATAGAGTTTTTTTAACATACTGACCGTAGAAAGTTTGCTCAGTTTGGACGCTTAATAATGTAAGCAAAATGTATCATCAAAAATGTAAGCAAATAATACATTCGTAAGGGCAAAATGTATCATCCGTATAAGTTGAATTTCATTAAATACAATGCAATATTTCAGTACCCTTAAATTAAATATAAAAGTTTAAAATGTGAGCAAATGTTTCGATTTTATACATTGATCGAATTTTTTTTTAAAAATAAATTTTACTATCTATTTACCTGTGAGAAAAGAGAAATTTGATCCCTTTGTACCACAAAATTCCATCTAAAATTCATCATTATGGACCATCCAGGTCCATCCAGGTCCATTGAGGGACCCAACTCGTCGGCCTCTGTCCATACAGGCCCTGGATGGACGTTTTGGATCAATTATTTAATAAATAAAATTTTAAAAAAATATATAAAATTAAAAATACTAGCAACAACTACCTTTACAAATAAAAGACGAAATTGGAAAAACCCGGGCGAAACCAAGAACACTTCCAAAAGGGGGTATCAAAACTATTCATTCCAGCCAATTTGCGTTAGCTAAAACTGATTTAAGTGCATCTTGCAGGAATTTTAATTACTGATATTAAATAAGAGAAGAGATGGTGATTTTAACCACGTGTCGGCTTCTGTCTGTGGGCTCCAAAAAATGCGGGTCGACTACTCATCTTTCATTTTCCTTAGTTTGAAAAGATATGAAAAATTTTTTCCGACCAGTGTTTAAAAATATAAATATGCTATAATGTTTATTAATAAATAAAAAAATAAAAAAAGATCCAGATAAATTATTATAAACCATCTCCCGATAACAAATGTGTAACACCCTTAGAGTTTTATTCAGTGCATGTGCCAAGATATTTCTTCAAAATTGCCTTCTTACTTTGACAAATTCGGTTAATAAAATAATCGTGATAAACATAAAATTTAGGCATTTTAAAATAATTCTTAATATTTGCGCCCTTCTATAAGACTTCAATGACGGAGGAAGACCGGATGGAACGAAAAACTCTTGTTATGCTTGGTACGGAAATAATTCAAATGAATGTCGTTCGTGTGGAAATGGTTTACTTAAAACTATTTAAAGACGATAAAAGTTTTTAAAATTATATATATAAGAGTTTTTAAAAGTTTATTAATCAAGAAATCGTTTACAAAATTTTTCCTAGCATCTGTATGCCTTCGTCGGTCCAGTTCATTCTAGTAATTAAAATAGCTCATTTTGTTAATTACATAAATCAAAATTAAGACAGGAAGCTATATTGTCTCTAACAACTTCATAACAGTGATTTTAAAAGTAAACTGCCTCGTATTAATATTACTAACTTGTAAGTACAGTACACATGATTTATAATATGTCATGGAAAAGTCCAGAATATTTAATCATTTTCAAATAAAAATTAAAAAATACAAGATATTATATTATTTTTAACCGACTTCAAAAACGGAGATTATCAATTCTTCTCGTATGTATGTAATATTGTTGTAATTGCACAATATTCATATCCACTATCATATCAATGAATTATGACCAGCACCACTTCAAAGCACACGCATGGTTCGCCCCAGCAACGATTACACATTGCAAAATTTGCATAACAGGCTGAGAAAGCTTTGAAGCTGGTTCATCAAACGGCAGGTGCACAAGCCTCAAGATGGGTAAACGTCCGGATTTAACACACATCTAAAAAGGGATGATAATAGGCTATCGCAGCAAGGGTGGCACCATCTCCGAAACTGCGCGATTTGTGAACTATTCACGGTCTGCTGTAGTGAAGGTGTACAAAGAGTGGACAGCAGGGACAGAAATCGCGTCCCAACGCCATCACTATAAAGGGTCACGAGCTATTGACCAACGGGGTGAGCAGCGCCTACGACGACTCGTAAAAGGTGACAGGAGAGCCACAGTCCAACTGACCACCAAATTCAACAACGGTGCCAACAGACGTGTATCCGACATCACCGTTGAACCTGCTACGAATGGGCCTGAAAAGTAGACGCATGGTTGCTGCACCCATGTTAACCATGGGTCATCGTCAACGACACCTAGACTTTACACGTGAGCTCCCGCCATTGGACCACAGACGAGTGGGCTAAGGTCGCCTTATCCGACAATTCAAGGTTTTTGCTCCATAAGATTGACGGGCGATGGCGAGTGCGTCGTGAACGCCATGAAAAGAGACTGCGGGAGATTATTCTGGACCGGAAAGAGGCTAGTGGGCATAGTGTGCACGTGTGGAGGATCTTCTGGGAGCGGTTAGGTCCAGTGATTCGTCTAGAGATGAAGTTGAATGCCTGTGGCTATCTGTCAATCGTAGCGGACCAGGTGCACCCGTACATAACCACTATGTTCCCCCAGTGTGATAGTGTGTTTCAGCAAGACAATGCACCCTGCCACAACGGACGTCTCCTTTCGGATTGGTTTGAGAAACACTCTACTGACTTTCGAGTGCTCCTTTAGCCCACTAATTCGCCGGACATCAATCCAATTAAACATCTATAGGAGCATCTTGATCGCCATGTACGGCAGCTGGACCCTCCACCAATGACTCTCGAAGCTCTCTGGACAGCGCTTCAAGCAGAATGGACTGCCATACCATCGGACACATACCGCGCACTTCTTGCGTCCATGCCACGACACCTAGCAGCAGTTATAGCGGCGAAGGGTGGCTACTTCCATTACTAACCTGGTGGTCATAATTCAGTGATATGACAGTGTATGTTAGTCTATATGGGCTTCTAAACAAGTGTGTAGGGTGTTACAGATAATTATAGGATAGTATAACGGGAAGCCTATCCGCTCGATTGCAGGGGCCGGCTCGGTCGACTGGCAGAATGGAGGGAGATGGTTAGGTTAGGTTAAGTTAGGATGCAGCACGGACTCCTCCTTGGCTCAATTGGTCATGCTCTTTGCCAAACAAACAAGAACAAGTTTAACAAAATAAAATTACCCAATTATAATTTGATGTCGATCTGGCCTCTGCAATCGAGCGGGTAGGCTTCCCATTATACTGCCCTGTAGTTATCTGTAACATCCTGTATGTATGTTTATTGTTTGTTCACGTATTTATTGGATTAAGTACCTTTCAACTTAGGGAACAGTCCAAGTTTCATCAAAATCTATTCAGTAGTTTTCAAGATATGGACTGGTTATAGCTAGACGGTAGTGAAAGTTTCATTAAAGTCGGGTTTCTTTTACTCTGTTAAATTTATTTATTTATTTATCATTTACAATAACGGAACAATAAATTGGCAATAATCATATTTAAACAACATAAAAGAAAAATTCAAATAAGATAAATTCAATAAGTTTTGTATCAAAAGAATAAAAAGGCACCCAAAAGGCCAGGAGGCCTGTCCAGGGGCATCCTTAAAAAATTATAAATCCATCTAAAATTATATAAATTTGTATGGCATTAAACGGCACCGCCAATATCAACAACAACAATAACAACAACAATAATATTAGTAATGATATTTTTTTAAACTTAAAACAATACAATATAACCAATAATAATATTAATAGTAATTATAATAATTAAAAGAGTAAAACAAACAGAGGACTGTGTAAATCGGTTTCATTTAAGAGTAAACAAAAGTTAAATTAGATGTAATTTGGTCCGAGCGAATGTTTCTAAGGAGATGACGTTTAAAAAATTAAAGAAGAGGTGCCTCCCGAAGTTCCACCAATACATAGCACCTGAAATCGAAATTGATTAAAGTACTGTATAAAGAAAGTATGGACATATCGTGCCAGGCAGCCATTTTGATGCCTATTTCGATACAATAATTGCCTCTTTTTGCAATAAATTCAAACTTGCAGAGTGAACAATTCCTCTGATGTTTGAATTTGCTGCAAAGATGAGGCAATCATAATATCGATATAGGCACCAAAATGGCTGCCTGGCCCGAAATGTCCATACTTTCTTTATACAGGGTGTTTTTGAATTAAGTACAGCTTTTTGGGAGATGATAGAAGAGGTCCTTAGAAGTTTTTTTTGTCATATGAACATGGAATCCCCGCAGCTCCGTTTACTTACAATACTGCATTGAACAATCAAATGACACCGGGACGCAGTGTGCATTGGTAGGCCTACTTTATTTTATTTTTAATAATTAACACAAGCAATCTACTGTAATAACTTTTAAAGTAATTGTTTGCATAGAAATTTCAAGGTGCACGTGCTTGTTTGTTGAAAAGTCTTAGGACAAACTTCGTCAAGGAGATTCCATGGTATCCAACCCCTTTGTAAAATACGATTATTGTGCGAATTGTGCTATGAAGCAAATAGCGGTCATTTCGAACAATTACTGGAAAAGTCATACAGTAGATTGCTTGTGTTAATTGTTAAAAATAAAATAATCTAGGCCTAACAACGCACACTGCGTCCCGGTGTCATTTGATTGTTCAATGCAGTATTGTAAGTAAACGGGGACCCCATGTTCATATGACAAAAAATACTTCTAAGGACCTTTTCTATCATCTCCCAAAAAATCTGTACTCAATTCAAAGGCACCCTGTATAGTGCTTTAAAATTGTTTTCCTAAGTAATTCACTCTCTAAAATGGGATTATTATTTTTTTCTCTTATTAAAAAAATACGTAGTGGGTACGTTTCTCATAATATATATGTTATGCGTGACTTTATATATAAATTGAGCTAGTTGAATAAAATAAAGATCATCAAATTTTAATAAGTTGAAGTTTTTAAGGGAATCTTTAGGTGTTGAGCCGCTACTTCTCCGCATTGAGAGATCTCAGTTGCGCTGGTATGGCCACGTGATACGGATGCCGCAAACTAGTCTTCCTAGGCAGTTGTTATTTTCCAAGTCGGTGGGTAAGAGACCAAGGGCTCGGCCTACAACCAGGTGGCTAGACTACATGGAGAATCTGGGTTCGAGTCGATTGGATATTACCAGGGAGGACATGCGCCTGATGGCGGAAGATCGCGATCGCTGGAGATCCTCCATAGGGCTGCTGCCCCCCGCGACCCTAACGGATGAGCGGGTTTGAAAAGTAAGTAAGTAAGTAAGAGAAGTTTTTAAATTCTGAACTAATCTTGTCTAATATCCTACTGTGCTCCCTTATATATATTTTAAATACAAAAGTTTTATAATTTTCATATATTTATAGAGTGCAATTAACTTTTTAAAAAGGATTGATATTCTTCGAAATTTAGCCCTATAAAATTTAGAAATATCTAGAAATAATATTAAATTAATTGTGACGTCTTTTTTGGATTGTACTTGTACAAGTTCATATTTAAGTATAATTACAGTTTATTAGATAATTTAAAAAAATTGTATAATATTTAGAAAAATATGAAACTTCAAGGGTTATAATTAAAAATTTTTTAAGTTAATGTACAGTTCATTATAATTAAATGCAATACGTTACAGATAAGCTCCAAATACTTAATTTTGCTATTCATTTAAACAGTTAGAAATTCATTAAGAGCAATAATTGCTCTTAAATTAAAATAAAAATATCCTATATCCTTATAATACAAAACAGTATCTTCATCCAATTGCATTAAATATAAAGAATGAAATAAAAATTGTGATTTTAAAAAGAGTAATATTTACTAGAATGCAAATTGCATTAAAAAAAATAAATTTTTATCCTGGAAATATCCTGGAAAAAAACCTAAAATTTCGTTATCTGCAAATTACAATAATATACATAAATTATTTACATATGTTATTTTAAAAATTTCAATTATTTTGAATGTTTCCCAAACAAATTAATTTTTAACTACATAAAGAATTTTGCAACATCATCTGGAATAAAAGTCAGAATATTATTGACCTATTAAATATTAAACATTGTTTAGTAAAGTTACTTGATATTAATAAACTCAGAAATAAATAACAATTGTTTGATTGCGATTAATGAAATGAAATTAACATAAAAAGAGTAAATTTAATTAGCACAAAATAAAAAAAAATTATTACATCAAGAAATGAGTTTCTGTTTAGTGTTAATCTCCAAAAAAAGCAATTTTCATAGTTTCAAAAGAGTCATTCTACAAATATATAGAATTATCAAACAAACCAATGGTGAAATTAAAAGAACAATTAATTATGAAGAAAGAGAACATGAGAAGAATGTTGCCAGAAATGAAGCAGCGGAAGCTTAGCTAGTTCAGAGAGGACAAATAAAAACAAAAATTGGAAAATAAGTTATTTTACTCATTAAATGAAATAAATGGAATGTATTATTAACTAATTACAATGGTAGCATTTGTAAAAATCAACACCCAGAAGAAGTGATGTCACATTGCTGATTTTACATATACGTATACATGTTAAATAGGATCATTAGCGTATGATCAAATATTCAAGATTATGGAGTAATGCATTTTTAGTACAGGTGGTTTCAGTTGTTTACGTTTCAAATGTATAAAGGGGCGTAGCAGAACATTATGAAGTCAAATACCAACGTTTCTTTAGATCATGGAACATACCTGGATGCCGTCACCGAATACCATTTTTCCAGTTGAGCGGGGTCGTATAGTGAACATTTAGTAGGCAGGATGATCCTCTCATCAAATTGCGCAGAGAGTTGGAGGCATCTGCAATGCATGCTTTTGGGGACAATGGGAAGCACAAGGACTATTCATCTGCAGATGTTGTTCGGGACATCCCAGACTTTCGAATAAACTTTCGACCGGACAATCAAGTCCACTCAAATATGATCGGTAGTCACACCCCATCTGCTAGCTCGGGCCATCCGCAATCGTTTCCTGGAAGCAGGACTGCGGTCGCGGGGATTTTTGGCGAGACTGCCAGTACACTTCGACACAGTCAGATACCCCTGAAATGATTGAAAGAACGGACTACGTGGAGTAATAAATGGAGGTCGGTGATGAGAAACATTCCATAGTGTATACACTTTCGACAAACTATGGAATAATGGGATGTGTCTTTCAAAAATCGTTACCGCCTGGTGTTTGTGAATGTCACATTGAATATTGCATCCTATGTCCAGAATATCATCCAGCTCTTTCTGATCACTAATTTGGAGGACACAGGCATTAATAACGCCCGTCTACATGCAATTCGTATACTTCAGCATGCACTATATCATGTTCGTCAATTTCAATGGCTAACATGCTCACATTTATCCAATAGAATGAGTGAGATTGGATTAGACGATGAGCCCTCCGTGGCCTTCAACGCCTACGAGTCTAGCCTAATTATAACTGTTGAAATATTGTAACTAACACTCACAAATTTTAATGCTGCGGATTTGTAACTATGACAGTGCGTGAGCACCTGCACAAGATGATTCTTTGTTGTATGGGAATAATGAGTAAATTATTAAAAAAAAAGTTAAGTTTCCGTTTACAAAGACTGCATTCCATTTCTCTCTTGCTCCTTGATAACCTAAAATTTTCAACAGGTTACGAGCCCAGACCACGAATTTAAGTGAAATATACCAATCACATCCATGATGAATCTCGGAGACGTCCACATTGAGCTGTTGTCTGGTGCGGGCAATTGGAAGCGATGGAAATCAACCATGCAAGACTACTTCCACTAAGAGGGTGCTTCAGATGCAGTGTTAGACAAGTTTAAAAAGGACTTGGAGAGGTACAAAAAGCGAGTGAAGGGTGCGAAATTCCATTTGCGGTAAGCGACTTGGTTGAAGGCTGCGCCACACAAGAAGATATGTGGAATAAGCTAATCGCATCGTACGAAAGCTCTGATGATCAGTACCTGCCACACGGCTTTTATGAAGTTTTTGACATTTACTAGAGATGATACAATGCCGATGGCAGAAGAAATTGCTGCATATCAGAGTGTAGTAAGAGATATTTGACAAAATATCGACTACAAAGCTAGAGCGAATGCCATCATCGATAGACTCGAGGTGATCATTATGCTGAATACCCTGGGTCCAGAATATCGTGAGTTCAAGATTATGTGGAGAGCTCAGCCAGCGAAGGAACGGACAATGGCGAAATTAAGTGAACAAATAATTACTCGAGAGATGAAGCAGCGGAAGCTTTGATATTTCAGAAGTCGCAAAATTGCTCAAAGACGACAAATAAAGATGGGACAAGGATGAAAAAATACATTCGACAAAATAAAGATCGGAGATCCAATGGAAATAGGAATCCCAATAAGGATATAACTTGTAACCGATGTCAACAAAAACGTCATATATCATGGAACTGCGAAGCTCTCAAATACGAGAAGAGGTCCAATGACAAGTCCAAATCAGAACTTTTAATACCTGAGACGCTAATGATGGAACTCGTGTTGGTCGACGAAGCGTTAGCAGCTAATGATGACGAAGAAGTTAGCAAAACATGGATTCTAGATTCCGGTGGATCAAGACATAAGACGAATTTTTCGTTCAGCGTTCATGAATTTTTAACGAATTGATCCAACCACAGTTTACCAAGGTGAAAAGGGTCGAAACACCTTAACGGCAGTAGAATTTGGAACCGTGATGCTGATGTCAAATCAAAACAAGTGTTGATACAGTTGTGAAAACACTATGTACGTGCCGAAGTTGTGACGAAGTCTCATATCAGTTAAGGAAAGCGATGCAAAAGGATTCCAAATACAGTCTGGAAATGGCCGGTGTTTAGTCACACGAAATAACAAGACACTGCCATAAGGAAAAACGGATAACAAGTAGTATGCGATAGACATTGAAGTTACTGATTCCGATGGAAGCGAAGTGATTGCAGTCGAGATGAAACCACTGATGATTTGGCACCAAAAGTCGGGACATCAAGATCGAGAGTATGTTCGACAGTTTCTACAACAACGAGGCATTAATGCAATTAAAGATAAAGCTAGTTGCATCTGCTGCATTAAGATGAAATCGAGGTCATTTAAGACGAGAAAAATCTGAGCTAAGAGAATAAGAGAGATTGTCCACATAGACTTAATGAGGTCTATGCAAGTTGAGTCAATGGGCGGAAATCGACAGTTAGTGGTGATAAAGGATGACTACTCGAAGTGGCGCTATTCGAAACCCCTAAAGCACAAGTCATAAACTATTGAAGCCATGAGAGAATTCCTGATTCGTGCAAGGAATCTGGAAATTGCAATTGATACAATTCAGTATCGATAATGGTGAGGAATTTGATAATCAAGATTTTTGGAGATTGTTAATGCAGCATGGCATAAGACTTCGAATGAATATGCCAAGAACTTTTCAGCAAAATGGTGCGATTGAGAGAGAAAATGGGACAGTGATGAATATGGTACGTACGCTATTGACTGATAGCAAACTGCCTAAATCCTTGTAGGCAGAAGTGGCAAACACTGCTGTCCATATATTAAATCGACTGGGGAAGAGTTTGGTACCAGGAAAGACACCATTCGAACTACGGACTAAGAGAACGAAAGTAATCCATCATCTAACAA
Organism: Rhysida immarginata; assembly: GCA_023313115.1. NCBI lineage: Eukaryota > Metazoa > Arthropoda > Chilopoda > Scolopendromorpha > Scolopendridae > Rhysida > Rhysida immarginata. The sequence continues at coordinate 109,511 of JAHWFO010046617.1, read as the reverse complement.
TAATCGGAGGAAAGAAAATTCCCAATAATCAACGCAGGAAGCTAAATGATAAGCCAGTTGAAGGAATTCTGCTAGAAGATCATGATGGATATCGAGTATACTCTCCGAATGAACGAAAGGTTCAATGTATGATAAATGTAAAATTTCTGGTAATGAACATAATGACAGAAGAAATTCATCATCACAGGGAGAATATGAAGTTATTTGTACTGTTTCCTTGGGTATTTATTCTGTACAGAATGTCGAAATGAGTCTGAGGATGAAGTGGATGATGACGAAACTGAAATAACGTTGATAAAACTGCAGAATTTAAAGGCAGTGATGAGCCAGAAGAACAGCAAATTCGAGTATCGACAAGAAAAACGAAAGGGGAACCTCCAGTTCGGTTTGATCCAAGTGATCCGACTACGTTCATGAGGGACATTGAGACATTATTCGCTGAAGATGGACCCCCAAACGTAAGCAATGGTAGATGATTATTCGAATAAGTGGAAGCAAGCAAGGGACTGAAATCGAATCAATGACTGAGAACGATGTGTGGGAGCTAGTTGAACGTCCAAGGAATCGACCAGTAGTATCAAGTAAGTGGGTGTTGAAGCTTAAAAAGAAAACTAATGGAACAAGGGACAAACACAAAGCACGACTAGTAGCTCGAGTTTTTACCCAAGTTCCAGGGATCAACTACGATGATACATACTCGCTCGTAGCCCGACTTGATACAGTGCGATTAGGACTTGTATTGCACACTTGATACAGTGCGATAATTGCGCATCGGAAGATGAAGACGGCTCAGTTTGATGTTTCGACGGCGTTTCTTTATGGAGAGATCGACAGAGAAATCTTCCTGGAGCAACTACCTGGTTTTGATGACGGTTCACGAAGAGTATGCCGATTGAAGAAAAGCCTCTATGGGTTAAAACGAAGTCCGAGATTCTGGAATAATCGATTCGTCCTTATTGTAAAGAAGTTGAGATTTGTGCAGAGCCAAATTGATCTATGTATGTTTACAAGGAATGAAAATGGACGGTATTGTTTCCTCATTATCTATGCACACTGCTTTGCATTGAAATTGCTCCCAACAAGGAGTTATCCGACCTCATCCATATTTAGTGAGTAGGGGGGTCGTCTACCTCCGATTAGTAAACGATTAGATGCATGTTCACGCGACATGACCAATTGGGTTGATACAGGGTGTCCGGGTGCCTGTATAGGCTCATCGGTTGACACCTGTGCGAAACATTCCATGCAGTAGGGAGGAAGCAACTGCCTCGAGAACGTACAGTAATGTAATCCGCACAACGGTCTTAATGCCGTGATGACGAAAACGTTCAGGCAATTAACGGGCTTTGAACGAGACCGAATTATTGATCTCTCCGAGGCTGAATGGTCACCAGACGGATTGCTGTCCATGTGTCGCGGAACGCACGGACGGTAGGCCGATGTTGGAGGCAATGGCGAGAGGAAGGCACACATGCCAGAAGACCAGGCCCTGGGGCTCGCAGAAGCACGTCAGCTCGTACCGATAGGCGGATACTACAAACAGCGTTAGCGGACAGAACTATCACCCTGCGGCAACTGCGCGACAACATCACTATTTCCGGTACTGCTCCAGTGTCAATAGCGACAATAGCACGCCGATTACACGCCGCGACAATGTCTGCCAGGCGTCCATTGTTGTGTCTTCCTTTGACACCTGAGCACTGCGCGATATGACTGCAATTTTGTCGTGAACGAGTGGTCTGGTGAAGGGAATGGCGCCTGGTGATCTTCAGCGACGAATCCCGCTTTTGTGTGGACACCGACGATTGACGCGGACGAGTGTGGTGCAGACTATTGGAACGTGCCAATGAACAATGCATCCGGTATCGCCATCGTGGACTAACACTCGGGATCATAGTCTGGGGTGCCATCGGCTATGATACCAGAACGCCTCTAGTCACCTCCAAGGCACCCTGACAGCAGCACGGTATGTCACAGAGATTCTGCAGCCCGTATTAAGCGTTGTTCCCACCTGCGTAAAAACAACGTCAGAAACCACAAAGCAGAAAAATTTTATGATGTCACTTCCTGTTTTCATCTCTTCTGCCCGACTGAAAATTTCTGCTTTTTGGAGTTGGATTTGAGTTCAACTTTTGTGGCAGAAGTAGGGCAGAAAAGATTGGTCACCAATAGAAAACGATGTCTGCAGTGACGTCTCAGTGACTCCCTCTCACAAAATAAAAATGTCGGATACTCAGTTGGCAAAGGTGAAGAGGCCGAGAAAGAAAATTGATGTGAAACGCTAATAGAAGAGGTGCGAAATGTATATTGATTAATTAATTCATCAAATTTATTGAATAAACAACAATTGAATGCAAAAATTCGATTTGATGATTGATGAGGAATGAACTAACTGTGTACGTATTGTATGCATTCGAAGCATTTAGAACGATCGACGGCTTCGGTGTAGTGCATTTATGTTGCGCAAAATTTCTGCTGTCCTTTTGAGTTTCTGTCATGAGGGACACCTGCAGGAGCAGAGAGTAAAAAGACTGAAAAAATATGCCCTGGTTGCTGCCCTTTTACTTTCTGCTAGTGGGAACCATGCTTTATTGCCCTTTCTGCACACCATATCCGGCGCAGTCTTTCATCAGGATAACGCCAGACCGCACACGGCAAACATAAGCAAGGCATGTTTGCATGATGTCAACCGCCTGCCATGGTCCGCGAGGTCCCCAGACCTATCGCCAATTGAGCACGTGTGGGACATGGAGGGACGTCGTTTACGATCACCCTGCAATTTCCATGAACTGACACAGCAGACAGGCCTGGGCAGACATACCTCAAGATGACATTCGCCACCTGTGATCACCCACACTTGCAGCTGGAACAATGCATCGCCGCTAGACGTGGAGCCACAACCTACTGATGCCGCTTTCCGTTGGGACACCCTGTACAAACGAGTGCACGTCTTGGCTCCATAACTTAATATAGCTGTGTTCAGACGTATCTCTTGCTGTATACCTACTTTTGGCTCATTCGGATAGCTCCTCGTGGGTGGGGCAATTTCATTGCAAAGCAGTGTAGATGACGGGTTGCTAGCTTGCGACAGCGATGATAATATCCAAGATGTACTAAGAGCTGTAGAGAAAGAAGTGACGATAACAAAAAGAGAATTTTCGATCTAGACAGATGTGGACTTTGCTGGAGATGTGAGTGATCGTAAATTGACATCATGTATGCTGATCTTAGTTGCAGGTGGACCAGTAGCCTGGAGGAGGCGAAAGCAAACATTGGTAGCGACGTCGACGACAGATGCAGAACACATTGCTGCGTTTGAGCCAATGGAAGTTGGCAAGGCGATTCGACAACAATTGATGGAATTAATGGGCCAGGATGTCAAGCCAACATTACTCAGGAGCAACCAATCGGCCATTGCGAATCAGCCGCAATCAAACAATATCAATGCGATCAAAGTGAATCGATGTTAAGTAGCATGCATTACGAGTTTAACTAGGAATATGTAACCGACATCCTGACCAAACCATCGTTAGATGATGCTAATAGACGGAATCAATGTAGTGAAACATAATTAGAAAAGATACTAATATAAAATGGAAGCTTTCTTTTGTTTTAATTTATGTTTTTTGATTCTGTCCATTCTGTTCGTTTTAATTAAGAGGGAGCGTTGAAATATTGTAATTCACACTCACAAATTGCAACCACCTCATTGTTTGTTGTAATGCTGCGGAGTTTGTAACAATGACAGTGCGTGAACACTCTCACAAGACGCAATTATTGGAATAATTAGTAAATTATTAAAAAAATCATTAACTTTCCATTTACAAAGGCTGCATTCCACAGGTTCGGGACACATTAATACGACCACCTCTCTTCGAACATGTTGGAACGTCCCATGGTATCCAGATAAAAATCATTGCATATCATTAAAAGTTGACAACACCAGACGTGTACTAGCATCCGTTAACACGGCAATTGTCGCCGTCATGGGCAGAGCAAGTGACCTGTCGCATCTCCAAAAAGGGATGATCATTGGCTATCGGGCCAAGGGGGGCAGCATTTCAGAAACGCTCTAGGGCTGCCTTTGTGAAGGTGTACTGCGACTGGACGAACCAGACAGTTTCGAGCAACCGAAAAGGTAATTGTGGGGCCCCACTGGCCATCGATCCTAGAGGCGGGAGTCGGTTATGACGCCTGGCCAAGATCAATCGGCGTGTCACTGTTGAGCATGTGACATAGCAAATGAACAGTGGGGCCACTAGGCGTGTCAGCACCAAGACAGTGCAACGATCCCTCTTGAGGTTGGGGCTCTGGAGCAGGCATATGGTAAAAGCACACATGTTGACGCCTGTGCATCGTCGAAAACGCCTCCAATTCGCAATGGACTATCGCCATTGAACCTCGGCCGACTTTGAAAAGAGGTGCTTTCTCTGAGGAGTCGCGATTTCTGATAAACAGAGTGGACGGACGATGGAGAATTCGCCGCGAAGCATCTGAGAACAGGCATCCCGACACCATCATTGTGACTGTTTGGGGGAGATTTTCGTGGTATGGTCTGAGTCCACTTATACCGCTGGAGGGTACACTGAATACTGTTCGTTACCTGACGATCGTCGCAGACCAGGTACACCTCTTCATGTCGACAGTGTTTCCTCAGAATGATGGCACCTTTCAACACGACAATGCTTCCTGCCAGACAGCCAAAATTCACAAAGACTGGTTCGAGGAGCATGAGGATGAATTCAAGCTACTCCAATGGCCACCAAACTCCCCGGACCTCAACCCCATTGAACATTTGTGGGGCCATCTCGATCGCCATGTCTGCAAGCTGGACCCTCCACCACGCACGGTGAAAGAATTATGGGATGCACTGTTCGCCGAATATTCCCAGATACCTGCAACCACCTTCCGAGGGCTTATTGACGCCAAAGATGCTTGCTGCCAAAGTTGGATAATCCGGATACTAGTAGGTGGTCATATTAATGTATACCGACCCTGTATTTCCTTCCGTTTCCTCGATAACGTAAAATTTACAACAATATCTACATGTGGTGCAAGCATTGAATGACATTCCTAAAGATGATATTCATCATCTTTATGATCGAATGCATGCCAGAGATCAGGATTGCATCGCAACAAGGGGTTCGTATCATAAAGAACTCGTCACCTTATATCTTCAATGGTTAATGTTATACAAGGTTGTACATGTGATCATAGTGTTGTTTCATTTGTAGGAATCTGAACATAAAATCTTAGCGACATGACAATCAAATTTTGAGTGTTCATTACTCATATGTCATCAGTGTATTTTAATTTACTCGTGTGGTAACCTGTCACAAATGAAAGATTATCAGATTATTCATATTTAACGAACGGATACAGGTTTCCCATAAATAGATATCTCATTTTTGTATATTTTTAAATTTTTCATAGTAATAAGTAAGAGGACAAACGTTACACTGAATGAAAGATGAACCGTCCAAATGGTATCCAACTTACAATACAAATGCTCACCGCCTTGCGCCGCTGAAATAATGCTCTACAGCCGAGTACGTACTTGTGTTATTGGCCCGTGTGGTCTCACCCCTGCTTGATACAAAACTGTGTACGATATTTTAGTCTTTCTGCTGCATACTGTCTCTGAATGAAAGCGCGTTTGTCCACACAAATACAAGCAAAGAGTAATTAATATGATGGGCAAACTTCCATTTGAGGGATCCTCCCTTTGGGTAATTTCAAATATTTATACAAACCGCTGATAAGCAACTCATAACTCGTCCACACAAGACACGTTGGTACGATTTGAGAAAATAATACAAAAGTGCGTTTACACATTCCGCGTTCTGGAGTTGGCGAAGTGTGCATCGGGCGTTCCGGCGTCAATTTCAAAGAAGACTCCCTTCCAATAAAATCATCCAGCGATGGGAACTTTAACAGTAAAAGTCCCGGATATCCAGTATGACAAAGGAGAAAGGGGAAAGAGTTAGAGCGTCTTTTCAGTGCAGTATTTGCAAATTTGTGCGACACGAGTGTTTGTAATGTAAGTTGCAAAAAGTTGAATGGTTCTTCTTTCATTCAATGCAATGTAACAATGTCCTCCTATCACATCATATGAAAATAAAAGATTGTTCAAATTACTCTATTCTTTTGTGTATAACCCTCAAGTGAAATAAATTATGGTCTTTTACACTTTTATAAAAGTATCTCGAGTTTTTAAAGTATTGTACGTGTATTCGATGTTCCTTATGCAAAATGACTTACGAAGAAAACCGTGTTAAATGATGTGAGATTAAAAATGTCCCTCCTTTATATTTAGATTTCGCAAATAAGAGGGCGAGTTTAATTATTTGTCAGCAAATATGATTCTATAACTGTTAGCTAGGAGCACAAACCGATAGCGCCATTGATTGAGGCGAGACTCTAAAGGATCGGAACCATAGAGCTCGACTTTGATTGTGAATTTCTCTTCCACTAGAAACAGAGATTGAGGAAGAGTACGCGGCATATTCCAATAATAATCGACCCAAGAGAAACATTTTATCAGGTTTTTTTGCAACATCTTCTGAATTCCCTGAATCCCATTTGACGATTTGAAAGCATCCCAATTGAAATTTTCCTTATTTTCCTGAAAATAGATTAGCAGTTCATCCAACTGAAGAATCTGTTTCGTTTCTTCGCTTTTTATCTCCAAACTCTTCAAAACACAATCCATAAGCAAATCAAAGGATGAAATGTCAAGAGGTATCCCAATCAATTGACAGATTTTTAAATTAGAGAATATTTCACTTAAATTGAAACTAAAATCAGAAGGAACATTTTTCACAAAAATTAAATCCAGAGATAAAACCTGCAAATTACTTAGATTCAAAATACTTGGATTCATTTGTAATGGCAGAGCAATAGTCAATGTTAGTAGTTCTAATTCGTTTAAATTTTCACACTTGTTTTCAACTAAGGATTAGAAACATTGCAATCCCCACGACAACCATTTTAACTCTTGCATGCTTGAGATGAATTTATAATTTTTATCTTCATCCGTAGAATCATAAATAATTGCTTCTTCCACAGAAAGCTTTGCGCTTGCATCTACATTCGAAAATGCCCAATAACCTTCTAAACATAATGATTTGATTTGAATTATTTCCTCTCCATGTAAACGACTGAAGTCAAAGGTCGGTTTACAACTGCAATTGTAAGGGTCCTGGGGGATAACATTCATAGATTCATGGTCGAGTAATTTATTTTAATTATGTTGGTAAAAGACTGCGCCAGTGAATTATACTATTCACAGAGTTTATGATAATTTAGGATTTATCCCACTTACACTAGATACTTCCCGCTTAAACAGGCCCGGGCTAGAGGAAAGAATAGGCATTTGAAACGGTCTTAACAATCAAATAAGATTTATTTAACAGTCAACAAAGGTATATGAAACAATAAATGGAATTGCAATATAAATGTTTATGAAAGTTTAAAATAGGAATTTCAATTTGGTTTGCAATCGAATGTAAGATTCTAGATTATACTGATTCTAAGGTAATTACAAGATGACTCAGGTCAATATGACGAATTATATGTTTCAGTAATTAAACACAATTTCTAGTAAAGACTTAATGATTTTCGTGTAAGGTGTATAACAAGTGAATGACAATTAAGAAGTCATTTAGATTAAAGCTTATTGAATAATGATCGGAATTTCTTGGTGCAACAATAATTACTTATTAGCAATAATCATTTCAAGTCAGTTACAATGTTCAAACAGGAACTCTGAATTGTAAATATTCCAATTTGTTCTGAATGTACAACGGAAATAATGGCTTTAGTATCTACCAAGTAATGATGAATGTGGACTACCGACTTAGAATTTATCTTATAATGTCACTGAATAGGGGACTGAGTCTAAAATGTTGATACATGCTAACAGATGGTTTACTAGATAAAATTTAGAATTTAGGATAAGGTATGAAGGGTTCTCTATGAAATAAATGAAAGCTTAAATAAGCGTAAATGTCTTTCCCAATGTTTGATAGAATTAATTCTAGTTCGTTCCCAAATATGATAATAAGAAAATAATATCAGGGTATACAGGTATATGTGTACGAATTAAAGAATGGCCATTTGAGACTTATGTGAAAGGTTAGGCAGTACCGTGTCTTCTCCATCTGTCTGCTCAGAAATCACTTGCTTCTTTCTGCTACCACAGCTTGGCTGGAGTGGGGTTCTTCTCATCCAACGGAGTGGCTCACAGGTAGGGCATCTCTTGCTTCTAATACGGGATCTGGGTACCTTCTTGGGGCTCGCTTTATTTTCTGGAACTACCAGTTTCATCTTCCAACTGCTTGTTGGGCACTATGTTTTGCTTAGACTGTTTCTCAGCTAAATGGACATTCTTGACTGGTCTGGAACTCTAACTAACTTGTTGACATAACTTCATAATTACTCTGACTAACTGATATTAAGATACAATTTAGAATTTCTAGTTGTTTAAACCGATGGAAGCCGAAATTAAATATAATCTGGGGAGTCATGGCTCCTTACGTCTGCTCTCTAGAATCGCTACATTTCTCTCTCTGACTCTCACTATATCATTCTCTCTACCGATTTTTTTTCTTTCACGTGATCACATCTTGTCTCTTGCTCTCCTTTGATTTCAAAGTCCAAATCTTACCTTCTCTTTCTCGTTGTCTTTTTATCCCATATCCTGTTCTCAAATTCGTTTCTTGTTTACTTAGCTAACTCTGGCAATACTCTTTAGGTCCTTGAAAACACGACCAACAACTAAAACAATGAGATGTAAAATGAATCTCACTTTCTCCCCTTGCGACTAATGTCAAAAGTGACACTTATAAACGATTCTTAACTAGAGCAGAAAAAGAAATAATTAAAATAATAAACTTTATTAAATTCTACTCTAAGTTAAATCCTTCTAAAACTTTATAAAATCTTAAATTCTGAAACTGGCTAAATAATAACAAGCGCGAATATAAATAACTCATTTGCATAAATAATCCAATATTCTAATTCTGGCTAAATAATCCTCAAAACCTTACACAATCTCCGTTAAAAATATAAAAATCATAAAGAGTTTTGGACTTAACAACAGATTACGGTTGTATTTTTCCATTATTTTTTTGTTGTGGCTAAAGAGTTTTTTATTGATATTTACATCATAATTATCCACATTAGCTTTCATTATCTAACTTCAAGCAGTAGTAATTCTGAGGAAAGTAGCTTTTAATAATCAGAATAGGCACTAATACTTACTATATATCTCCCCCATCCACATATTGTGGCCGGTTTCTTAAAAATCCGACGTTCCTTGCTGAAGAAACGCCCAAATGCTAAAAAATTGATAGTCAGTTGGCGACAAGTCTGGAGAGTATTGTAAATGAAGAAGAGTCTTGTGTAATTTGTGTACTCTTGTTCCTCCAGTCGACTCTTATGTTTTGTTCGTGGGATCATAGTGAACCCAGTTATTAAGCTTATTGATTCTACAAAACGCTGGCATGTATAGAGAAACTGTCGCATAGTGAATGCCTAATGTCTCTGCCATATCTTCTACAGTTTGGCGAGGGCCAGAGTCACTATTGGTCGTAGTTCGTGGTTGTCTATGGCTTGTACTAATTATCCGCAATGTTAATTTACAAGGTATATATCGCCGGAACCGAGTTTTCGGACAGACGCTGAATAGTTTGATCATTTTCTATGTCAATTCCAAATGCTTCATTAATGTTTTTCTGCTAGGTTGATGAAGAACAGCAGAAAAACATTAACAGTTTTCTTGACCTAGTAAAGAACAAGTATTTTGTATTTGCTTAACTTTCATTTTGTGTGTATGCGAACATACTATAAGCTAGCACTCATATGATTCCTTGCTCACATACAGGGATATTTAAGCACTATCCAAAACACTACAAGAATCTGGTTGATGTATAAATATGTAAAGATTATATCCCTAAATCCGACATTTCATAGGCAACAACCTAATCGGGCGAGTCAGGGCAAAGCCGATCAGGAGGGAAAGTCGATCAAGAGAAGCTGGAAACAGAATACCTTTTTCCCAATTACTTTATGAAGCTGTCAACAATTAGCTATAGTAAACGACACCCGAGCAATCCCATAACATTAATGGCGATTTCGTCGGATCGTCGTATAGTCGAAAAAAACTAACAACTGGTGCTTGTGTGACCAAATGGTAGGTCAGTTTACCTGTCTTCTAAGCTGACCACAAATGTTTCGGTTCATACTGATCAATTTATGAACGTATTAAATATAATATTGTTGGTCGAACAAAGTATTGATGTTAGGCTTAATTGTGGCAACTTTTGTGACGTGCTAGCCATTACAGTTTTTTTTCAGCTCTTATTTTTGTTACCGCTATGGGGCAGATCTGACTGATCAAATTATGCAATGTTTTTTGATAAAAAAGTGGGGAATTTGAAATAATTAATTAATATGTTTAATTAAGGCCGTAGAAAACTCTAGTTTAACAGAAAACGTTCCAAATTGTGTCGAAGTTAGCAATAATCAGCAAGTCGCTGAAGCTGTTCTACAGGCAGTGAAAAATACAGAAGATTCATTCAGAACTTGTCTGCTTCACCATCTAAAATTCAATCGGAAAAATATAGTTGTGGAAGAAGAAAACAAACAGCCACAATCGTCGCTTCCCCTGATCACGTTGAACAATTAAGTGTAGCATAGACAAAAGGAGTGAGACTGAAAGGGGCACTAACAAGTAAGAAATAACTTATTTCTTACTTTATTGCTTGAAGCAAACGTAGAACAACATCCAAGCAAATCAATTTAGCTACTAAAGCTGCAAATAAAGACAGCTAAAACAATTATGGTTTTTGTGGCCTAAATCTTTACATGCCAAGTTCTTGAAAATTTACAGCATGGATACAGTGATCCAAGTGCCTCTCTTGTTCCATGAACAATGTGTTAGATCTCGTGGCAAATGTTTAATTACATGTAGGGAATGTTTGATTGAAATGCTTTAATTTTGGCTGTTTTCATGTTTTTGGAGCTTTATATTCAATGATTGACTTTACCCCAAACTTGGGAGCAAACACGATCACAGGACGTGGGTGGGAAATATTTTTTTTTTCTTACGTTAATATTAAAATTTTACTTTCCAAAACTTTGGTTCAATCAACTCTAGATCATTAATTATTAGTAATAATTTAAGTTAGTTGAAATTATAAAAAAATTTTTTAATAGGCCATTATGTTTGAAATGATCGACTTTGCCCTGACTCGCCCTACCTCTCTTACAAGCATATCTTTTAATTATTTAGTTTCTCAACTTTTATTTAATTAATGTTTACATATCTTACAGAAATTCATTTTCAACCTTACAATATCTCAGTCGCTGATTACAGAAAAGGACATGAAGATGAAAACGACATTTCCATAAGATGCAATCAAATTTCAACTTTCTGTAATTCCAAAATTTATGTTTGAAGTAAAAAAAAATTAACAATAAATATATTGCTATGAATAACTCGCGTATGCTTAATTTATCTCTAGACGAACCTCTTGCTCCTCGAGTAAAGTGGAAAGCAAAATGTAAAAAACCAAATCCAATTCATAAATTGCGGATTCGCATCTACATACATGCAACTGTAACTGTATGTGAAGTACAACTTTTCCTTGGTAAATATAGGTTTATTTCATTTCTGTTTAGATCTTATTACTAAGGACTTATAATAAATCTGTCAAGCAGACGATTCACTCAAAAGCCCCGGCATTCCGTTGAATTGTGAAATAGTTGTTAATGGATCAATAGCAAGATGCAAAGCCAGAAAGGGCCACATACTGATCGGAGAGAGCTCGCGATATTGTAACGGTGGCGAATGGACAGATCGCTCTCCTATCTGTGTAGGTATGGATGGAAAACTATAATATACAATAAACATTGGGTCTAATAAATAATGAGATCATTGAAAGGATTTGAAAATAAATTTTAGTTATATATTCAAAATGCTTAGGTACGATTCAGTATATTTAAAAAAAGTTCTCTTTATTTGTCCCTTAGTTCAAAATTTCCTATTTTCATGAAAAATAGTTCTAATAGATTGAACAGATTAGGATTTTATTTAAAAATATTAAGTTTGAATTGCAATCCATGTATCTATACACATTGATATTAATGATGATCTTAATTTTTTATAGCAGAAACTTCGTTTTCGTTAAATAAGCCACATCTATCCAAGCAAGAGGATGTTTTAGATAATTCACGTTTTTTCTAATTATACAGCGTGGTGTGTAACTCCCACCAAGATTTCGAAGTCTGGTCATGTACTGGCAAAGCCACTGTCACGTGTAAATAATTAGCAAATGAGTATTGCGCAGTGGAAAAAGTCACGATGACAGAAGGCGTTAAAATATAAATGTAAATGTTTATTAAACAGCAATAACAACCAAAAACAACAGAACTCAGCAGGTTTAAATTATACCTGCTTAAATTCAACTCGGTATGAAAATAATATATGATCAACTTAATCTAGCTTATCAAAATTTGCGACAATGACATTTGAATAACACTTCAAATTATAAGTAATGGTAAGCGTACTTAGAGCTACCGATAAAGGTATTATCAAAACCGTAACTCTAATACCAAAAACTTAACGATAACATATTAGCAATACAAGACTGAAAAATAAATAAAAGGGTCTTTGAATAGCAAAATGGTAGAAGTTTTAATAACCTACGCGTTTCGAATACACTTCATCATCAGGGTATGAAGCGACTACAACCAAGTCGACAATCGACAATCGAACAGTGAAGTGTACATTCGTTAGGATGGGACGAAAGCAGCGCTTTCACAAAGCTCATCTAACCAGAATTAACTCCAAAGGAAATACACTGAGGTAGTCAAGAAGCTTAACCAACCCAAGCGGTCTTCCATATTATACAAAAAAGAAAGTAAGATTGACGATTGTCAGAAACAAAAAACAAACGAGATAAAAAATACAAGGAGAAATAAGATTATCACATCTTCCAGTAGTCTGGGAAAGAGACGTTGCTAATATCTTCAAAATTGATGTCACAACCAAGTCGATCCTCACCACCGAATATATGGTAATTGCCCACCAATCAGAAGATATTACTGCTGATTGGTGGGTTAACAAAAAATATGCTTGATTCGTCAAGGTCATTTACTGAGAAATTTACAAAATGCAAAATGAAAACATTTTTTTACAATCATTTGGAATGCTCTTGTAACCGGACTGCTATTATAAGCGGACCTTATTAGTGTTCTTCATTGGTACTTCTTTTGTTGATGATACTGTTCACTGTGTCTAAAATAGGATTTCTTACAAAGTTGGTTTGGTTATTGAGGATTTTGTCATCTCCAGCCATCATGTACTTCCTAATCTCTAAAGCTTCATAAGTCAAGATTCTTCTGTGGTCACGTTCATTCTTGACTACTGTCATTATATCGTTAATGGACCCAAAGGAGTGTTTATTCTTGATCAGGTGTTCCGCGAAAGCAGAACTTCCATCTCCTTTCACCCAGGCCCTGCGATGATCTGCAAATCTTTCTTTGAATGACCTTTTCGTACACCCGATATAAAAGGATTGACACGTTGGACATGTGAGTTTATACACTCCATTCGAAGAAAAAATATCTGCCATATTGTTAGTTTTCTTAATCGGGTTTAGAGCATATTTGCACTTGTTCCTGGTTTTGAACGCTATTTTTAAGCCTCTGCTACGGAAAATGTTGCTAATTCTGGAGATTTCTGGGCCTGTGTAGGTGAATGCCGTGTATTGTTGGTTAGGGAGTGGATCAGGCTGGTGGCGTTTGCATTTGGTCCGGTAAAGTATAGACTTGGTCACCTCGTCTGGAAAGGCGTTTCTTCTGGCCATATCATATGTAAGGTGAATTTCTTCTCTCCTGTCTTTGGTGGTTATAGGGTATGACAATGCCCGATTGAAGTGGTATCTAAGTGCCGCTGCTTTATGTTGTGGAGGATGATTAGAGTCAAAGTTAATAATATTGTCGGTTGTTGTTGGCTTACGGAAAACGTTGAATTCTAGTTGCCTGTTACGTCCGTTCCTCCTGGTCGTCATATCTAGAAAGTTGATGGTGCCTTCAGTTTCTTCTTCCATGGTGTAGGCCATGCTTTGGTGGAAACCATTGAACAGGTTTAGGAGTTGGTCTGCGTTTGTTTTGGATTCGTCTAGAACAATCAATGTGTCATCTACGTAACGGGCATAGAACACAATATGTTTAGTTTGCAATAAGGGAGTGACGTGTGTGGCTTCCAGCGCTTGTAAAAACTCTTCTGCCATAGTGGCACTGATAGGGGAGCCCATTAAGACACCACTATCCATGGAGTAAAAACCGTCTCCAAAGAGGAAGTAGTTCTGCTTGTGTATCACCTTGAGAGCATTAACCACATCTTCACGGAACTCCTCTTCTACGTTGTTCAAGGTAAGTCGGTTCTTGATGAGGTCAATAGTTTCACAGAAGGGGATATTTGTATAAAGATTAACTATATCTAAAGATACCATCCTATAATGATCTTCTATGTGAAATGAGCTCAGGAGCTCTGCCACGTGCATGCTGTTCTTCACCACATATTGGTTGTGCCGTGGAGACAACTCATTGATAACCTGGGCAGTCTTCGTAGCAATGCCATAAAACGTGGAGTTACTACAATTAACCACTGGTCGGATGGGTCTATTTGGTTCGTGGACTTTTACTAAGGCACGAATGCGAGGGGGGTCAGGCTTACTATTGGAGGGAATCTTTCCCCATTCTTTGAAAACTTGCGATTGAAATTTCTTTTTCACTGACCTGATATCCTTGAGAAAGTCCTGTGTGGGATCCTTTTTTAGTTTTACGAATCCGTTGTTATTGATGAAGTCTATGGTCTTTTGTTCATAATCCTTATCGTAGATGACTACTGTCGCCCCTCCTTTGTCAGCTTCCACTACTTTTGCCTCGTTTTCAGCCAATTTCTTCCTTATGCTCTTCGCCGTGAGGTAGTCATGGTCCTTTGGGGATTTCTTCATGACGTTGTGAATCTTTTCTATTTCATGTGCTGCTAGTATACGTGCGCCATTTCTGTCCTCTGGTGCTATCTTGTATAAGGCCTGTTCAATTTCTAATGCGAGTTAATAGGTTTCCTTAAATTATGTTTTAAACCCTTTTCTAGCAGGGTTTTCTCCTCGTCCGTGAATGTTATTGCCGTAAGATTAACTACTTTATCATGGAACTTAAACTTACAGCATACCTTCGGGCTAGTCTTGGTCTTGATAAGGCAGGCAATTGTCTGCTTCATGGTCTCGAACTTCAACGCTTTTTCTTTCTTGATGGTGTCCTTGATGTTGTCAAGTATTGTCTGTAGGACCTCTGTATATATGTGCTTGGCTAATTCCAGGTGTAACTCCAGAACGATAGAATTCAGACGTACCTTCTTCTTGTGGAGAAATCGGATCTCCTCAATAATTCGTTTCTTCTCTGCATAACTCTTAGTGCGTCTAGCTGCCGGGGATTTGTCTTTGATCTTGATGACAGCATACTTGGGTATCACCTTGAGTTGCATGCATCTTCTGTTAAACCAAATATTCATTATGGTGAAGGCCAACTTTCGGGACTGGTAGTAATAATTTCTGATCAGATCCAATAGTTGCATTTCGGTCAATTTTGCTGGTGAATGAAAAATAAATAAAAGGGTCTTTGAATAGCAAAATGGTAGAAGTTTTAATAACCTACGCGTTTCGAATACACTTCATCATCAGGGTAGGAAGCGACTACAACCAAGTCGATCCTCACCACCGAATATATGGTAATTGCCCACCAATCAGAAGATATTACTGCTGATTGGTGGGTTAACAAAGAATATGCTTGATTCGTCAAGGTCATTTACTGAGAAATTTACAAAATGCAAAATGAAAAATTTTTTTTACAATCATTTGGAATGCTCTTGTAACCGGACTGCTATTATAAGCGGACCTTATTAGTGTTCTTCCTTGGTACTTCTTTTGTTGATGATACTGTTCACTGTGTCTAAAATAGGATTTCTTACAAAGTTGGTTTGGTTATTGAGGATTTTGTCATCTCCAGCCATCATGTACTTCCTAATCTCTAAAGCTTCATAAGTCAAGATTCTTCTGTGGTCACGTTCATTCTTGACTACTGTCATTATATCGTTAATGAACCCAAAGGAGTGTTTATTCTTGATCAGGTGTTCCGCGAAAGCAGAACTTCCATCTCCTTTCACCCAGGCCCTGCGATGATCTGCAAATCTTTCTTTGAATGACCTTTTCGTACACCCGATATAAAAGACTCTTGTTACAAATGCCGCACCAGCTACAATACTTGCAAATACAAATATCCGTTCAACTTGAACGCAACGACATAAGGAGAACCTTAAACTTGATAGGTTTAACTTAAATTAGGGTAATACCACAAATACAATGGAAATAAACCATACGTATCTTAGTCGGTATTATCATAAATCGTGAAAATGACAATTAGACAATATTTCACATAAACCTTAAGGTATAGTTACTTAAGACTAATGGCAATACTAAATATCACATACTATGAATCTGGTGATAAGAGACTTAGCCAAAGTAAACTATCATTAAATACAAACTACTGTTATAAATTCAGTAGCAAGCACAAAGCTTGTTACAATGATGTCCGTTAACTTTGAGACGTCAAGATACCATTCAAACTATAATCACTTTCTTTTCTTTTTCTTTATCCAGATAGAAAAGACTGAAAGTCCGACTCGATATACTTTCTACAGAACAGTTTCAAAAGTTCGGTAACATAGCCATGGCTGACATTGCTTGAATTCGAGAACAAATAAAGTCCTTAAATATATAATAACGGCTAGGAAAACATTTGAAAAAATAATTAAACATGTTACAATTAAGAAGTGGGAAGTTTCATTAAACCTGCCACAAATACCTAGCCAGTAATTGCTACTAAAATATATATGAACAGCTTCAACCAGAAAACACTCTCAGCTGAACACAAAGTTGAGCCTTTTGAGTAGCACTCACTAACAGCTTTCGAGCAGGCTTCACTTATCCGACGCACAGATACCCAAACGTTGGCGACAAATAGCAACTATGCCACTCAGGAGTTGAAGCATAAAAGAAAAGGCGTTAGCTGTTAATACGCACATAACCGGAACCACCAAAATGACACTCGCCGACATTGGTGCTAATAAGCACGGGGCTAATAAGCACACACAACCCAACACCAATTATCGTGCACATAATTATTAATTAGGGTAAAGTCGAGGAAACGTTCCAGATAGGCTTCTAAACCAAAAGGCCACAGCCCTTGCACTTTTGAATACACACGTAGCTCGCTATAGCTGAGCTCCGGGAAACAATGCTTTACTAACTCACAATTGGTGCCAAATTGAAAACGGGCGCTTACCAGGATAAGCCTTCTGTGCTCCAATGTCCATGTCGGTAAATATGGAGTCCTCGCAGAACTACTGTGAACTAGCTCGCTCTCGCTTCGGCGTGCATCTTGCCATGCTGGCAACTTCGCAGTGGCGGGGGCTCTCTTGCTCGACGCCGCTGTCGCTCCGCTTTTTCTCGTAAAAGGTTGGAAGGCTAAGATTGTCGGAACCTTCTCTCCGCCATCTTCCTTCTTCGTCCTTCTCTCCAGCCGCGTTCGGCTGCGCTGAGCTGCCTCGTAGTTTTCCCGGGAGACCTTTTTCGATCTTACCCCGTCGGCTCCATTACAACGAATCTCCTGATGGTTGCCTTTCCGTTCGTCATCACGAATCTCCCGCCGCTCACGCTGATTGGCTCTTCCCGCATGTTTCCTCTGGTGACGTCCTTGGTTTCGATATCCTCTTTCCGCTCTCGTTTGATGGAAAACACGAGTTCGGTAATGGTGGATGACGCCACCGGAATTCCTGATGTCATTCGAATTCCGTGACAGCCACATATAACAAGAATGATTTTACCGCCAAAGTGGATAAAGGGAGCACATTTTCATGTTATAGCATCATACATGGATATATTGACTTAATCAATATTTTAAAATACATAAGTATGAAAACTAAATTGTAAATTACTATTTAAGTAAGCTAATGAATAGAGAGAATTTAAACGAATAAACTTGAAGAACTGAAAGGTAAATGAAGAGGGAGTTATTCTTTATACATTAGAAAAAATAAAAGTTCTTTTATTTGTAAGAATTCCCACATAATGTTAAACGAAGTGAGCCTCAATTGCTGAAACGTTGTGTGTAAGCATCTATTATTTTTTCATATTAAATTACTAAAATGTTTCTACGTTATCGTCTACTAGTTATTATAGAAGCGATAATTACTATTAATTAGCAAAATGTACAACAGTAGTGAGTTTTAGATAACATTAAGCCTAACAGCATTATGCTCTTGCTACGGATAACAATAGACCTAACAACTCGTAATGAGTTGGTTGATATATTACACGCTATATCTTAGCATTGAAAGTTCTAACAATATTTTATTGTACCATTAGGGCACATGCAACGAAACCAATTCCCACTATCATTATTTTCTCGTTATATTCACTCATGACGCATTGTTACAAGCTGTTTGATATATTACATGCAATATCTTAGCATTGAAAGTTCCAATTGTACCATATGGTATCATATGGCAAAATTAGGGCACGTGCTACTTAACCAATAACCACTATCATTATTTACTTGTTTTATGCACACATGGCACGTTGTTACGAGTTGTTTGATATATTACATGCCATATCTTAGCATTGAAAGTTCCAATGGTACCATATGGCATTATATAGCACCATTAGGGCACGTGCTACTACACAAAGACCACTATCATTATTTACTCGTTATATTCACTTTTAAATGTTGTTAAGATTTGTTTGATATATTACATGCCATATCTTCCAATGGAAGATCCAATGGTATAAGTTCCAATGGTACGAGTAAATAATTCTAGTTCACTACTATTGTTACGAGTTGTTTCACTACTATTGTTACGAGTTGTTTGATATAGTACATGCGATATCTTAGCATTGAAAGTTCCATTTTGTACCATTTGTAGCCACAATATGTCCGGTAGTGCCCTAGTGTTCGATGAACAGCACCTTGGATGGACGAGAGCTAAGAGTTCGAGACCGAAAACAAGAAATGACACCTGATATTACTGTAATTATATATGCGCACACTAGTTTATTAACTTAATTATATACTCATTCCATAATAATACATTGTACTGCTATATACTATTCTACCACTAAGGGGCCCCATCTATCAAGTTTTTGTTTCAAAACAAAACTCAAGGCTAAGGCCTTTCAATCTAATTAAATCATCCAATCGGCACACTCGCCTTTATAACAGGGAATCTGCAGCTACGAGCAATTGTAGTTATGGTGGCTATGCTTGCTTGACACACGTCATAGGGAGACCTACACTTCAGAATCAAATAT
Organism: Rhysida immarginata; assembly: GCA_023313115.1. Classification (NCBI taxonomy): domain Eukaryota; kingdom Metazoa; phylum Arthropoda; class Chilopoda; order Scolopendromorpha; family Scolopendridae; genus Rhysida; species Rhysida immarginata. Next base: position 90,072 of record JAHWFO010046617.1, on the reverse strand, counting down.
CCCGTTCTTTTGCGACTACCAGCGTAATGCCCCTCCTTTTTTTTTACCTAAAAAGGGGGGAGGGAGAGTGACCTCTCCTGGTAAGTGTAGATACCCGTTAAATCTACACAATGACGGCGTGTGCTACTATTTTTAAAATTATAATATTACGTGCTCGCGTGCATTACTGTTGCACCAATCAAGCTTGCTAGTCGTATTAATCCACAATACCCATAACTAAATTCTTGCTGATTACCAATTGATATGTGGCCAGGTGCTTAATAAGAATAAAAATTAACAGTTAAATTTATATCTTAAGCAGCTGCTGATTAACATTAATTTGACGAGCTTTGAGCACAAAACAAGGTCCACGAGTGTCTCCATACATCCAATACAACGTAACCGTGACTCCGAGGTAATCGTCAATCGCAGTATGCAAAGTCTGGGCGTGCATATGTGGCCTTAACACAAAACATCGTAACGCACTCACCCGGGAACTGCCATCACCGCTGCTTTACCACGTCCCACGCCTGTCACTCCCAATTGCGCCATTGGAATCGAACACTCAGTCACTTCAATACTTGCTGTACTGCTCAGGTCCCATCATGAATTGTGGTCCGCTTCTCGCCTCGCTCGTACGGTCAGTGGCCGGACGAATAACCATATTAAAAGAAATGCATAATAATTACGACCAATAAAACAGTTTATGCTTTCAAAGACATTTTACTTGTTTCTTTCCTCTTTATCACGTTCCTGTTCTTGGCGGACTTGTAGAAGTTATTGGACATCGAATTCCATAATTATTGCAGTCTTATTTTCATATAAACATCCGATGACTATTTCTTAAGCAAAAACAACGTCCGTTACATTTTTGTCATTTCATTTTGAACATCTCAAACACCAAAGGCCCAAAAAGGCATCTCTCATTACGTGTTAGTTTTCTTTGTTTTTTTTCACGATGAACAAGGAATCTCTCTTATTCTTAACAAAAACGAAAAAAACGCTCCTCAAATTCGCCGAAAACGCTCGCAATAATCACCCGTTGGAAGCTGAGCTATCTTCTCGGAAAAGCACTCAACAATACAGCTCCAACAGAGGACCTTTGACGATCATTCACGGCAAATTTGATTCCCAACTATCAATAACAACGACAATGCATTCAAAAATCCTGATGCACAACAAACAATTCCATTCATACAACAACACAATCCTGGTTATAAAACACAAAAAAAATAATAAACTAATGCCTCCACATCAATGATAAAACAGTTTACCTACTATTATACTCATCACTATTATCCTGCCATCAGACACACGTGACTAACCTATATGGAACGTCACATACGCCCAATGACAGGGCTCGAACATACCTCTTCACAGGTCATGTTCGAGAAACTAAAAAACTTTATGTTTAACAAAAGAAAAATGAGTCCATTCACCTTTTACAACATATTCAACCTCAATACGAACAACCAACCCATTCATACATCCACATTAACAATTAAATAAAAACAAAACACAGAAGCATACGACAAATTGCACACAATGTCTCACCTGTACCTAGGACAGTGGAGACCTTTGTATAGTGCTCTATAATCCGGTCGGGGTTGCCTTCTTAATGCATAACGCGGCATAACACTTGCCTCCTGTGGTTGACCAAATGCTTCATTCTGTTCCTCCTCACGGCTCATATCGTTTGCGTTTACTCCCTCAGCCATCCTGTCTTCAACACCCATTACACTACAGGGCGCGCTCGTATCCCGATTTACCCCATATCTTTCAGAGCCTCCACTTCAGCTTGCACCTCTCTGCGCTTACCCACCGGCATTTCCCAATCCTCATCCTCTTCCTCTTCTTCCGTATTAGAAGGTGATTCCCTCCCCCCCTACCAGGCCGTTTCCGACATCTTACCCGCCTTTCGTCAACATTCGTCAGGCAGGGTTTTAACTATCAACATGCACGATACATCGGGAATGATTCCTGCATCCCTCTATCTCATAGTCTACTGTGCTGACTTGACGGATTATTTGGAATGGCCCGAAAAATTTCGGACTAAACTTCCTTTTAAGACCCCCCTTCCACAGCAACCACTACTTGCTGCCAACCAACAACTCCCTTGCATTCCGACCCCTATTTGCCCTCTCCAAATGCACTTTGGGTCGGCTACGTTCGTCCTCTCGAACCCTGTCTCTGATCCTCATCATATTTTCCACTAGACGAGATTGATATTGAAACACCTTCGCAGGCCTATCTGTGTAAGCATCCTCCTCTTGGTGGCGATCGATTGGTGGCCCCGGATCAAAACAATATAACAGGTAGGCAGGGCTTTCCCCGATCGACTCATGGTGGGACGTCCTCAACGCATATAGTGCGTATTCAAGCACTTCGTCCCACCGCTCGGGGTGCTCATGGCACAACGCCATTACGACATCACAGAGTGACTTATTGCAGCGCTCTGCAATCCCGTTAGACATTGGCCGGTACGCGGTGGTGAGTTTGTGGGTGATTTGTAAATCCTCACACAGCATACCGAACACGCCGAGGTAAAGTTGGTTCCCCTGTCGCTGATTACCTGCTGAGGCAGCCCCTATCAACATACTATTTCCCACACAAATGCCTGAGCCACAGTTTCAGCAGTCTGTTCGATCAGCGCCTCAGCTTCAACAAACCAGGAGAACACGTCTGTCATTACTAGGATGAAGCGACTGCCCCTGTTGGATCGCCGTACCGGTCCCACCACATCAATCGCCACCTTTTCTCTTAAATCAAATGCGTAAACTACAATACTCATTTCCAAAAAAGTTGGGACAGTGCAACATATAAGATGAACTCCAACATATTTGTTTGGATTATTGTATTGCCGTTTATTTCAACGCATTACAATACATAAACGATAAATTAGGCATGGGATCACCTATCTTATATGCTTAAAGAAAGATACAGGTGGTTTTCCTGTTTGGCACGTGCAACACACTCCCAAAAAAGTTGGGACAGCACGGCGTTTACCACGGTGTGGCGTCACCCCTCCTCTTGATGACACACTGTAATCTTCTGGGCATCGATGACACCAATCTTTCTAACACCGTAACCGGAATTCTGTCCCATTCCAGTTGGATATAGGTTTTCAGGTGTTCAACTGTCCGGGGTCGTCGCTGTCGTAGTTTTTGTTTAATAATACGCCAAACGTTTTCTATAGGCGACAGATCCGGGCTGCAAGGGGGCCAATCCAACATACGAATGCGCTGCCGACGTAGCCATGCAGAAGTTATGCGCGCTGCATGCGGTCTGGCGTTGTCTTGTTGAAATATACACTGACGTCGTCCAAACAGGCGCCTCTTAGATGGCACCATAGCTTGTTCCAGGATCTGTATATGCGCTTCAGCATTGACGGTGCCATTGCAGATGTGCAAGTTTCCCATTCCGTGGCCACTAATACAGCCCCAGACCATGACAGACGGTCGTTTCTGTACCGAACGCCTGTAGCACGCGGGAATATCCTTTTCGTCTTTGGTCCGGAGTGTACGGCGTCCATTATTTCGGTAAACAATCGTAAAGATTGATTCATCGGACCACAATATGTTCTTCCAGCGTGCTTGGGACCAATTGCGATGGGCTCGAGCCCATATCAGATGGCGACCTTGCTGTCGTTTGTTGATGTATGGCTTCCGTTGTGCACAGCATAACTTAAGTTTGCATTTGTGGATGCACCGGCGTACAGTATTCAACGATAATGGCTTCCCGAAGAAATCGCGGGCCCACGTGGCTATGTCCGTAATCGCAGCATTCCTATGCGTGACGCAGTGACGTCGGAGGATCCGAAGAGCTCGAGCATTCAGAATAGGTTTCCTACCTTGGCCTTTCCGAACTGTGATCTCACCACTATCTCGGTAGCACTTGATAATATTATGTACTGTATATGATGACAGGTTAAATCTTCTGGCTATTGCACGCTGAGAAACGTTGTTTGTGAATTCTTGAATGATTCGAACACGAAGATCTTCGTTAACTAGCTTGCCTCGACCTATCGTTCCGAATAAGTTACCTGAACGACGGATGGCAACTGTTATTTATACGGAATGTAGTACGACGTCATCATTCTATATTATTCCCGAACAATTCGGAAGGTTCCAGTACTAACGTCGCTTTCTACAACGTATGTCCCTACTATTATGGAACGTGTTGCAACACCCTCATTCAAAATGAACGTCCCGGCCACGATACAAAATTTTTTGGTGCACACAGTATATTTATTTCATTTCATAAACGTATCTGCTATTTTGTATTCGCGAGAAAGTTTTGTTACATCATCCTTTTTTGGTTTTTCTATATATTTTTCACTGTCCCAACTTTTTTGGAAATGAGTATTGTACACACACTTGTAACTGCTGATAAACGAATGACATAAAATGCCTATTTACACAAGGCACAAAGGCTTTAACCTTTCAAATTTTTTTCTCCTTTACGGATAGAGTAATATCCTTAAATAACACCAGAAAACATAAGGAGACGAGGAATTGCTTAATGCGAAGCACTTCACATTAATAGCTCTTTATTATCGTGAAGCAAAACTCGCCGTTAAAATAAGCCACACTATCATGTCTCCTTGAAGCTCTCTGTAAACTAGCTCCTTAAACGATGCCCTTTTAAATTGACCTTGAAGCCCACAATAAAAGTCACACTTACGGCTGCGAAGCAACAGTCAGCTACAGACCACACGGACCTCCGGAAGGATTGCCGCACGCTGAAGAGAAATACGAATCGCTCCGCTGTCTATCTTGCTTTCCGTCAGCACAAACCTCCGCCCACTTGGCTTTCCTGAACAACGTGACGTTCTCCGACGAAGCAAATAATAGCTCCGTAGTCGTCTCAGTCGTGGGGGCTTGAGAAATCACTCTGCCGTCCAGCCTGCTGATGGCATAGCACCCAATGAGCTTTCGAGTCGATTTTCTCTGGAGCTGAACCTTCGCAATACCACTGCCGGTCGTGTCTTTCTTCTCTCTACCGTTCTCTCTTGCCTCTCTCCCCGTCCTCTCATTGGCTCCTGCGTCTTGATGTTGCATACGCTGCCGATGACATCGCTTTCGTTTGGAATTATAAAATATCCGAGAACGAAAGCGACCGTATATGTCACCAGAATTCGCGATTGTATTAGAATTCTGTGACAGATGTTGACGCCAAGGTACATAGTTATTGTTGCTGTTGTTATTAACATTAATTGATTAATTTATTTTGAACTTGGAATCTAAATTTATACTGATTTCTAATTTAGGCTTTAAAGTTAGATATTCCAATAGATGAAAAAATTAAGGTAGAAGAAGTCGAGAAGATTTTGTTAAACAACGTAATTGCGGACAGAAGGAAGTAAATTTTTATTTTAGTTTAGCTTCCTTTTCCAAATCGGTCTGCATAATTGAATCTAAGATTGTTTTCTTACTCTTTCAGGCAGTTGTGTAAATTTATAGAATCTTTTTATAACATTTACGTTAATCTATATTTTACGTACTTGGAAATTAATCCTTTAGGTAAGGGCGCTTTCATAATGTTATATGTACATATAATTTTAGTTTTTCTTTGATCATGGCAGTGAAGCATCTCTAATCTAATAGTCAGTGTTTGAAAAGTTACGTTTATTCATTAAAAGAGTCAGATTGATAGCTATAAAACAATGCGGATTAAATTGTATCTATTCAGATTTTTCTCATTCTGTAATTACTCGCAGTCATATATATTTTGTACACCAAATAGTTATTTTCGTCCGCTATTTGTTTACATGATCGTATAGGCATCTATCTTCAGCTTGATTCATTACAATGTTTGACTTCCAGAGCATATACAGCCTTTGGGCTTACTTAGAGCAGATACTAAGTCTGCAAGCTGGGACTATCTTACCTAAGGCATATTATTCATTACAGAATAGCTGAAAATGGGTACTTAAGGTTATATTCATGCACTTTACCTCAAATGTTAATGAAAAATAGTAAAGAAAATTCCTTAGCCTGGATTCGAATCGGAAACCTTAGGCTCATAATGCTGACACTCTAATCACACATGAAGGCATTACTATATTTACTTGTTCTTTGGACTTGGTTAGAACAGTTTCCTAGTGTACGCACTAAACTAACATGGCCTCTGATGCCTGAGGACGCAGGTTCGACCCCGGCCGAGGACGACGAGGATTTTTTCAGGGGGAAAATTCTGAGATCACCAGCACTTCCTTCGTAAGGGAAGTAAAGCCGTTGGTTCCGTGTGGTCGTTTGCCGGCTGCACGTTAAAGAACCCTTGCGAGGTAAAATCTGCGGCCCCTATAATGCCTTCCTGAAATGACCATGGCAGTTAATACCAAAACAAACCAAACCAATCTAACATGCCGGGGAGGAAAAGAGGTTAAGTTTCGCAAAAGAAAAAGAGCAGGTGTACAATTTTTGTAAAACATTGTAAACTTATTTAACCTTCTTCCCCATGACGGGGTACCCGGGTGCCATTTTCGTTTTTAACATAAAAAATTCTCTATCATACATTCGTATTTTTCCCCTGGTATTTTTGACATCTCTAAGTTGGTAATCCTATGCAGTTTTATGAAAAATAATTTTAAAAAAAGTTTGTGTAATTTCAAAAAAAATTCTGAAAGTCTTTTACACTTTACATCCATGATAAGGGCACCCGGGTACCCTTACAACTATTACTCAAGAAAACGATATAAAAAACGATATAAAAATGATAAATCACAGTTTAAACGAATTTTAATTACAAAAACGATTCTAAGATAATTACAATATTAATCAGTAAAAACATCATTTCAAAAGCTTACACATTTGCAGAACAAGCATAACATTTTGTGATTGTTTTGGAATGCTCATCACAAACTGGGCGATGACAATTGGAACAAGATTTTCTTGTTTTTCTACGTTTTTTGGTGGATTTGCAAACATAACAACTTCCAGTTACTAAAAGGCGACCTGAGGAATCTCTGCGTTGTTCTTCATCACCTGCAGAAATACAACTTTCAATAGGCCCTCCCAGCATGCATTCTATTCCTGATTTCGTGTTGAAGTGCTGACAAGCTCGTGGGTTTCTGGACCGAGTTTCAATCGCTGGCATTGCCATTTGTTTACCTATATCTTTCAAAAACGCACGCCAGCTGTTATTTTTCTTGGATTCTAAAAGATTGTTTTCCATGTAAATGATATAAGCCGCTAGGCAAGCTAAATCAATCATATTGTAAAACATTGCAACAGGCCACCTTCTAGTCTTCCACTTGGAAGTGTAGTGCGATACCATTTTATCCATATTGTCAACACCACCTTTGCCCCGGTTGTAATACAGAATGATTTCGGGATTTTTCTTTGGTCCATTTACATATTTTGTATAATGCATGGTTGACAACAATATGACTGACTTGTTAGCTTTTGGTACATACAACACTATTGTAACTTTGTCATTGCTAAATCCAAAAAGAGAAGACAGTGGTTCTCTCGATTTGTTGGCGAGCATTTGTGGTGGTATGTAAGGCTTATTTTTTTTCAAAGTCCCAACCATTGACAAACCCCATGAAAGTAAGAATCGTGCCAGAGGAAGCGTTGTAAAAAAGTTATCCATCACAACATTCCGACCACTTTTCTTATCCAACAGGTGTTTTACTACTCTTTCACCCTGATTTTTTTCACGACCTTCAGATGATTTTCCGGTGTATATTTGCCCAGTGAGTGGATAAGAATTTGCAGCATCACACATCCACCATATTTTGATACCGTATTTTGCCGGTTTTGACTGCATGTACTGGGTAAATCTTGTTCTACCCCTAAATGGAAATAGCTGTTCATCGACAGTAAGACATTCAGAAGGCACATAATGAGCTCTGAGATTCATATTCATCAAGAGCCATATCTCTGAACTTGCTGCTGCTTTGTCATTTTTCAACCTATCTTGCCTTATTGTAACATTATCAAAACGAAGAAACCTAGTTATTTCCCAAAATCTATTCACTGACATAGATGCACGATATAACGGATTAGCATCACCCTTCCACAGTTCTCTGATGTCTTCTGAGCAAGAATGGTGAACCCCTGCTGTAATGAGAATCCCAAGATAACTATCGAATTCTTCGTCTTTCAACTCCTTCCAAACTTTGGGAGGGCTGTTTGGATTTTCTGCATTCCACTGAGAATATACAGATTTGGCTTTACTGTTTGTTTTCCTGATTGTGATATTGCACATAATGTTATCAAAAATGCACTTAAAGGTTTCAAGAACTGAAAGAGATTCAGTTTTTTTTACAGGTCCTGACTTTTGGCGTAAAATGTTTTGCTGTGGTGTTTGAGTACTGTCAGGACTTGTCAGATTCCATGCAGTTCCATCTTTGCCATACAGCATCTGCTGATCGGGAACACTTTCTTCATTCTCGACTTCACTGGAACTTTCAGAACAGTCATCTACTTCTATTTGGGCATTATGATCAGCATTGACGTCTTCTATATCAGATTCTTCATCTTGAAGAGCTTGATTGTGTTTTGGTGGAACGCTGAGATCATCAGGAATGTTGGAGCAATACAACTCATTATCACTTTCTGAATCATCAATGAAATTATCTAGATATGATTGTTGTTGCTCAAAACTCATTCTACAACAAGATGAATTAGGCATTATAGTAAGTGCATATTAGTCAAAACTCATTGAATTCAAAAGCGTAGGCATATTAGTAAGTGCATCATCTTAACGACTGAATTCTTTCAATGAGAATACTTGATCGCGTTTTGCGTTGGTCTTGTGCGAGTATAAAACTAGCAAGTTCAAGTATAGAAAGCGTCCAGTGAATACCAGAAAATAAAACTAACACAAAAATTAAAACTGAAAGTTTTCAGAAAAACAAAACTGAAAGTTTTCAGAAAAAATAAAAATGAAAGTTTTTACTAAAATAAAAAAAATTATTATTTTTGCTATTGATTTCATATTGATATCAATAACAACACATGTAGGTAAGTTATAAAAAAATAATGTATGTTCATAATTCCCATGTAAATCAGTGATGAAGAACTTGGGTACCCGGATACCTCGTCATTGATTTACTTAAAATTTCTCACCCATGGAGAAGAAGGTTAATAAAAATCATCTAGAACGCAAATTGAATTATCTGATGATTTTCAAGTTACTTCAGTTGAATCCGAAGTTTTGTATGACAAGCTGGTCATCACGGCAAGATGCCTACAATCATTTTTGCAATAGCCTTTTTTATACATTGTTAAATGTTTTGAATACATTGCATTTGGATTTCATACAGATCTTTTTTCTGAAGATTTTTTAACAGTATGGAATCTAGCATGCAAATCTAAAGCGAGTTCATTATTATCAGCTGTAACATCTTTTGATATCATTATTACTTTTTTAACAGTTTATCGTACATTATATCATTTAAATTACAAAGCAGTGATTTAGAAATTTTCAGTGCTTATGACGAAATCAACAACAGTAGTTATAGGTCCAGGTCTAGGGTACACAATGGTCTATTTGCATAATTTCTTAATTAATTTTTTCCTTTGTTTTTTAATGAAAGGGTTAATTGCACTAATTACATGGTTAATTACTCTAATGAATGGATGGATTGATTGATGACCTGTCAAGAATGTCACTGAAGGGTTATTTAACCCTTTTTAATTAATGTTAACCCTTTTAAATTAATTTTAACCCTTTCCCTTATTTTTCTGTATTGAAAGAGGTAATTGGTTTCATTCATTGTTACTAGATGGCGCCACAAGTTCGTGGAAAAAAAAATACCAGAGTGGGGAGTGAAGGATTTTCATTTATCGTTACTAGATGGCGCCACAAGTTCATGGTTTTAAAAAATACCAGAGTGGGATGGGGAGGAATTACAAAGTTCTAATAAAATTAATATTTAATTTGGATTTTAATGCTTTTTTCCCCGCAAAGTTTTAATTAAGTGTTTAATTAAGTTTATAATACTTTATTTTTTATTTCCACAAATGATTTAATGGAATTAATATTAAAATTAAGTTTTTATTAGGGTTTTTTTTCCCACTAGGTTATAAGAAATAAATTAATTAAGATTCTAATATTTTTTTTTTTATATTATGATTACAATGAGTTAATGAAATTTTGACAATTCACAAGGTTTCAGAGCTAGTTTATTCACCTTTTTTTCTTACAAATCTAATGTCAGTTCTTTTTTTTTTTTTTTTTTTTTATTGAGATTTCAACACCAATCTTCTGCCAATTCTTCTCCTTCATACATTCTCGCGAGCCTTGTTACAGTTCGAAGGGTGTTATAAACATCACGTGCAGATGTACTCTAGAAGTGCGGGTTTATGATTGATTCTTCATCCAGTGGTGGTAGATGTTCTTCCATATTTTGTACGTCATTACCCAATAATTTAGACAAAATTAAACACTGGTCATTTCCGTAGGCATAAAAACGTGAGAATAACATTTTTAGATGCCTTATAATCGAATCTAAGTTAGAATATGATATATTGCCGTCCAAAATGGCGATCTGGCCTGGAAGTGTGAAATTTATTTGCTGCAATCGCTCGAGATCATTGTTACTTAAATTTATTTCAGACGGCAATAGGAATTCGAATTTTCCCCGGAGTCGACCATTGTTTTTAATGTCATTTTTTTCCGTTTTGGTTAACTGATTAATCGCGTAAACTGCACTGTACGAAAAGTCTTTAAATATTGTTAATCCAGCGTCTGTCTCGAAGTAAGTGGCATCAAGGATGCAGCCATGAACTAAAAAAAGTTAAAAAGAAAAAATACAAGACAGATTACTTTCTGTAAATACAGTTTCGTATGCGTTTTTTTCCTAATGCATGCATTAATGTTAAAAACTCTCCTCTTAGTTTAACAAATTCTACATTTTTACTGTTTAAAGATTTCCTGTGCTTTTTTACGAAATTTGAAAGGTACTTACTCCGTTTGTTTCCATTTGAAGTCTCCATTGGTAGCTAACTAGTTGATTTGCTGTTTGTCTAAGTTCCAACTACGTTTGAAGTGTTTTTCACTTTATTTGGTTCACTTCTCAGCTCAGGTAGGAGTAGGTGGAGTTTCTGTTTGGTCAGCCCCTTCCACAAGTTAACCAATGTTTTTAAGTCTATTTACATACCAACCAATCACACACAATCACATACAATAAATATATAAAAGCTCAGATTTTTATTAGAGACTGTCTGTCTACTTATATGCCAACCAATCACATACATGGTTATTCTAAAGCTCAGAGTTTTTATTGGAGACTCTCTGTCTATTTATATGTCAACCAATCACATATAAAGCTCAGATACAAAGCTCGGAGTTTCATTGGATTTTCTCCCTACTTTTGGTTTGATTCTGCGCATTTTGGCGCGTTATTTTTCCCCTACCAATGGAATGTTGTTTTAGATATGGAGTCTTGCCTTTTCTCTGCCTCTTCTATTTGAACTCGTTGTCTCTTTGAAAATATTATCTACTATCTGTTTGCTGCGTGGGAAAGTGTGTTCAAAAATGGGTCTTTTGCTTCAAATTGCTCAGGAATGTAGTTCTTTAG
>JAHWFO010046617.1:24381-73560 GCA_023313115.1 Rhysida immarginata | reverse complement strand
ATGTTTTGCCATTTTACAAACACCACACCAATTGTTAACATGGAATTAATGGCCTCTGTGAAATTTACTCAGTGTTTTTCAGCACTTATAGCTGGTAGTAGCGGAAGTGGTAAGTCAACTCTTGTTGCTGAATTGTTGAAGTATCAGCACGAGTTGATTGAGCCACCACTGACAGAAATAATCTATTGTTATGGAGCACTTATACCCCAAATTGTAAAAAATTTAAACCTACCTAACATCACATTTCATGCGGGGTTACCTGATGAAAAGATGGTGCATGAACGTATTCCGGAGCATGCACTCTTGATTTTGGATGATTTGATGAATGAAGTAAAAGAAGCTGAAATCATCGAAAAGATATATACACGCTATAGCCATCATTTAAATTTTTCAGTTGTTTTGATCACTCAGAACCTCTTTGCACATTCAAAAATTATTCGTACTATAAGCTTGAACACACAGTTCATCTTTCTCTTAAAATCACCTCGAGATGTCGGACAGATACGAACCCTTGCAACGCAGACTGGATATGGTCATCTTTTAGTCGAAGATTTCAGTGATGCAACACGTGAGCCACATAGTTATCTACTCTTAGACTTGACACAGACATGTCCTGACGTCATCAGACTTCGTAGTAAGATCTTTCCTCACGAAAGGCCGATTATTGTCTATACGGATAAAACCCGCATTTAACAACATATCAATTCATTTACCCATTAGAATGCAGAGTGTACATATTACAATGATTCCACTTGTAGTGAAACACCGACATTTTCTCGGGACCTTGAAACATGCTGAACCCAGACGTCGGAAGGTTTTAATGCAACATGCCACTTTAAATCAAGTGAAAGCCTTGTGTGAAATTTGTCATAACATTTTACATAACAAGGTCACGTGGACACCGCGAATAAGAAAGCACATGAAGAAGATAAAAGGTTTGGCGCATAAGAAGATTTCATTACGTGTAAAGAAGTCTTTTCTAAACCAACGTGGAAACGGGTTCCTTCTCCCTCTACTACTCGGTATCGTAGCAGGACCAGTGCTTAACAAACTACTTCGCTGAAACATCAGAGATGCTGAAGTACGTGTTACTCCCATCTCACGAATACAATAGACTCATTAACACACAACTACAGCATCAGCCCGATGTGTTACCTTCCAATTCAAAAGTCAAAGAGGAAGACGAGATAGTTGGATCTCTTAAAAAACGTGAAAAGCAATTGGATAGACAGATCAACGAGATTTTAAAAACTCAAAATTTGAACATTCATCAGAAATTAGAGCACTATTTAGATACATTGCAGAAATATCTTAATGTAAAGAGACGTGAAGAAAGTGAACCTATACAACAGAGTCTACCACAGCCATTAACCCCTCAAACTTACATGTCATCAATACAGTCGCCATTACCAACACCTCCTGAAATGTCTCCAAATATCATACCACAGCAACTCGTCTCTACCCCTGAATTCCGTGCGTATTCAAGAAGAAAAGGAAACCTTGAAGATGATGATGGTGATGATGATGATGATGATGATGATGATAAGCCAATAAGTCTCCTTCTTGCACAGAGTGCGAGACAAAAACGTTTATTCAAATATTTGCAGAAGTATCCTGAAATTATCAAGTGGAATGAGCGGGGGACTGTCTCCATTAAAGACAAATCGGTACGGGGTTCACAGATCACCAGCCTGATCAATGACGTATTATCCCCCTCTATCAATCAGAAAAATCCTCCTGTAGGGCAGAAAAGATTCATAAAAGCACTTCAAGAACTGGAAATACCTAAAGAATTGATCGTAAATCCCTTGTATCAGTCAGAAATACAAAAAGGGAAGGGAAATTACAACTGTCTGTCTAAACAAAGAAGAAACGGTGCACCAGGCATCCGGTGGCTAACTTACAAATGAGTGTAAAACTCTTTTTTATGAAAATTAAATTTGTAATACTTTCATTTTTAAAAAATGAATAAAATGTTTTTAAATGAAAGAATTCTTTTGTCTCTGAAATTCATTTATTTCCTAAGTAAATCTTTTTATTTTTCTTATTAAAACAAAATTTATATAAAATGTTTTTAAAATAAAATAAGTGACAAACAAACATTGACTCAGTTTACTAAACATTTTTATTCGGTTATAATGAATACAGAAAATTGATTAAACACCGATTACAAAAAAAAAAAAAAAAGAATGATTAAATATTACAATTTAATTTAAGGGAGGGTGACAGCACTGAATCCATTTGGATTTTGGACAAGTTTTATTTTCGGTCCTGTGAGCCAATTCATCCGAAATAAATTCATATTTCACGATGAGGTCGTTTAGAAACAGTTCATTTGTATAAGTTCCGTAAATGATATCCTCCATCGAATGACCTCTAGCTGCAAACTTTAGAACATGTAGGCAATGGTGTCCACATGTATCCTGTGTAGGGTGTTGTACTTTTCTGATGTTGTATATCCAGTTTTCAGAATGTCGATACATGAACGTATGAAATTGTTTTAACGGTTCTAGACCAAATGAATCAAAGTAAAATGCTTGGGAGGAGGTGGGTATGTAAAAAGCAATCCAATGTGTTCCAGGTTTACTTGAATCATCTGTATTCGCTACGAGCAAAGATGGATAGGTTGGTTTGAGATGTGTGACCACATCTGCAGGGTGAACACCTCTTGAGAGCAGACAAGTGTAGGAATCTCGCTCTAGAGCTTTCCAGATTTGTTGTGTATCCATCCAACTTAATTTGTGTAATCAAATGTGACAACACGATCTTTATTGATTTCTAATAAGTTCTGATACTGGCAATATGCAATCAGGTTAACAGATTCGGGTAGAGGATCTGTGAATTGAACTTCCACACTAAGTGTACCGTTACGAATCAGATTAAAACGGTCTGTATAATAATTTCTATCGCCAGAAAGATCAAAAGCTATGATCGTATATCCACCTGCAAAATCTGCTTGAGTTAGTCCGTTGTCTCTATCTTCGCGCCAGATTCCAAGTGCCTTCAGGGTATGAACAAACTCACGTAAGTAAGAACCATTTGCAAAATTCGGAGTCAAAGGGTGTAGCGGTATTGCTTGTGTATCCAAAGACAGCGAGAAAAATGAAAGATTGAAATGTTGGAAGTTGAATGGGTTTGATTGAAAAGCTCCATTCTGTGCTTCACTTGTGACAAATGCAAAAATCAATCGTGAAGGAATCTGACCTGTAATTAAATTTTGTATGACATGATTTCTGGTACCTGCAGAGATACTTGACGAACGCATTTCAACACGTCCAATTGGGTAAAATGCATTCGTGGTTTGCAAAGTTTTAGCATGGGCCAATAAAGTAGCAACATTAACTTTAACCCGTTCTATATTTAGTGTGGCTTTTCGAATTGTAATCTGATAATTAGGATTGACAGCCGTATCAGACATCAGAGCAAATGTGGGTTTACTTCTGTATAGTCTCAGACGAAGATCAAGAGAGTTTAGCATCAATCGACTTTGACGGAAAATGTCTAAATGGAGAGGGCCCTCTAAATAGTAAACACCATATCGAGCAAGACTTTTTCGTAACTTTAAACCGTTGTTCTGATCATCGACATTATCCATTTTTCCACTTGTATCTTTACAAAACCCAGCTGTTGTGAGCTGAGTGTTTTTAGAGGCCTGCCCATAGTTCAAAAGAGTTTCGAAATAAGCCCTGTAAGGGTATAAGTTGTTGCTATGGCTGACGAGTGTGTCACCTAGATAGCAATCAATCTGTGAAAAAAGGGAGTTTAAGAATAAGTTCACAGGACCAGTTTTATCACCAGGTGGTAAAGGTACATCTCCTTTATTAATGATCACTTCTAAACTTAAAGTAGATTGATCGAGGTCAATGTAAAAATCAGCCAAACCTGGTACAAAGAATTCAATTGGGCTATCTTGGTTAATGATGGAAGTTGGTTGGTAACCGATGACATGACGTTTTTCCTGCTGGCCACTTGTATGGGGTATAGAGAAAATATCTAAATCACTGTTCAGACATTCTGTACTCAACTGATGTATCATTGAAGCCATGGTTGTGTTAGCCAAACACAGAGGATAAAGAACGAATGTTTAAAAAACGCTTAGAATGGTTATTCTTCTTCCTCCTCTTCCTCTTCTTCTTTGTCTTCTTCTGAGACTTTGTAACACGATGCACCCTGCCTCTTCTTTTCTTATTCAACAGGAGCGCTTTGAGGCTGTTTATTCTCGGTCTTTTAGCTGAGGAATGAGTTGATGTTAAGGAAATTCGTCTTTTAACACGGCCTTTACCTCTTTGGATTCTGGAACTCATTTCCTGTAAAGCACTACCTCCTGCCTCTCTCAAACGAGATGCTAAAGATTGTTTAAGATCCTGACCATGCATCACGTCATTAAAAACTGAAACACCACCTTTTAGAGCATGCCGACCAAGAATTTTACCCACCGACTTGAGTAGTGGAGTTGCAAAACGAAACAGATTTGTAAAAACAGAACCTAAACCACTACCTCTTTGAAAAGGAGTGCCTTTGAAAACTGGGAGTCCTTGACCTCGCTGAATTAAATAATAACGTAGAATCGCCTCTTGACTCGGATGATATGGAACATGCATTTTGAAGATAGGTAGTATTCAACGTCAAACAATAACAGTGGAGACAAATACTTAGGCGTCCGTACCCTATAACTGTCTCTTACGGAAATGCAATTTGACAATCATCTTACCGGTTAAAAATGATAACAAATCACCATGATCTGAATGTACAGCGATTTCAATTGTGTCAAAGACTTTTTTGCTCAATGGGTAGTAATCGGGTGTAGGGAAAGTTTGATAAATCACTTCGCGCCTAGCGTGTGATATAGGAATAATGCGCAGGAGTGGTGCAAAAGTGTTACCAACAACTTGGTGTTGTATGATATCAGTGTACAGGTAATAACTATGGATCCCACGTGTAAGATCGATTGGGATCAAACCTTCGCCTTGTCCGAGTTCCTTATTGAAATCATCAGGCTTTAAGCCCAATGTGTAACACAACCCCTCACTAAAACTATTGAAGCGCCCCTCTGTACATCGGAATTGAAAGCAGTTGTTAGGTGTAAGACTGATGTTGTAAAAGGACTTTTCTACTTGTGGTATCAATTTCACCAGTGCATCAACAATGTCGCTACGATTATCATAATACCCCTCAGGAATTTTTAAGATGCACTGTTCTGGAGTGTCAGGCAGAACAAAAATAACGCAGCTGATAAATCCGTCATCTGTGTCGTTTAAGGACATAGTAATAGGCATTTTCAATTTCTTGTTCAGAAACCTAGCCGGTATAAATCCATTGTTGTCAGCTGCTGGGAATTCGATGAACTGGGTTGAGGACCCCGTAAACAATACAAGATCATCAACAATCTTTGTCTTGATACCTGCCGTCCTAAATCTATCTTTTAGAAAATCAATTGCGGCTACCCTATTTTGCAGTTTGGTACTCTTAAATTCAAAAATTTTTTGATAAAGAGGTGCCGACTTGGGATACCTAAACGTAACAGAAAAATCGGATACCCACTTAAACGGCCCGTTGTAATCCGGAGATAGAGAGAAACGGTCCTCGTAGAAAATGTTTGGCGAAACACTGAACAACTTACAGAATTCGGGCGTATTAAAGCGAATCCCGACATTCAGCGGCAAACTCATGATGACATTGTGGTCTAAAGAAGGGTTATGGTAAATGATAACATCTTTCAAATAGGCTTTTAACACCAATTCAACTTCGATTATGAAAGTCTGGAATGTCGGAGTTCTTACTGGTGAAACAATGGTGAAATCGATTTGTTCATCTATGTGATCAACCTTGAAACCTATTTCAAACGAGTTGTTCACATTTGTAACATTCTTGAAAAGTGCAGGGAAATGAGCTTCAGTTAATCCGACTTCCCATTCACCTTGGAATTGTAATGTACGTGGTAACCGTGTGATAAAATGTGATGTTGTGTTTACACGTTTTGTATCAGTAGGCGTGTTTGAAGGTAGTGTCACATAGAAATCAGAGCCCTCATACATGGTGGCTTATCACATTCACAACTGATGAACTGTGTAACTCGTCAAACATTAAAAAGGTCAGAATCGGCGACGCAGCTGTTCATGCTGTCAGGGTAATGCAACCATTTGACAAAAGCTTCTCGTACTCCTCTTCTTGTACGCCAACGTAAAATTCTTTCGATGGTAAACACTTCTGGTTTTTTAACTCGTTGTAATTCAGCTTCGTAAAAAACTCCTGCAATCTCCTCGCCATTCAAATCGGTAATTTTATATACAACTGGTTTTCTATGAATGATTTTTGACACTTGGAAAATTTCGTAAGTCCAATTTTCCAAATAACCCTTTTCAAAAATATTTTTAACACGTGAAATACGAACATAATCACCAATTTCTAGTTTTGGTGTGATACGTGGTGCAGCATTGTAATAACGACGCAGTGTCAACCACACATCAGATTCATTCTTAAAGTTCACATTGGCAGGTGCCAATCCTATCGAACGGTGTACACGCGTGTTGTAACTCTTTACGAGTTCAGGTAAAACATCAATGTATCTGTGATTATTGGAAAAAGTAAAATATTTAAACATTCGCGTCTTCAATGTCCGGTTGAACCGTTCAACCACTGCAGCTTTGACATCACTTTCTGTTGCAAAGAAAACGATGTTGAGACGTTTAAAGTAATTTTGAACGTGTTTATTTAAAAACTCACGACCTTTATCACTATTCACTTTTAGAGGAACGCTACCACGTTTGAAAATTTTTTGAAAAGCAGATTGGAGTTCGACACCCGTCTTTGTTCTTAAAGGAACAACCCATGCAAAACGAGAGAACACATCAATGCAGGTAAGTAGAAATTTAAAGCCATCATTCTCTTTTGACAAACTGCTCAAGTCAACTAAATCCACTTGAAACTGTTCGAATGGAGCATAAACACGCATTCGGTTTCTTGGGTAATGGTGTAGTATCGGTTTATGTAGTGTGTAACTAGGAACACCGCGAAGCCATTCACGAGTCTCTTTCTCCGAATGATTTGTCTGCGTTGCTAATCCGCGGATACCACCGAATCCTGCTGGATTTTTTGGATTTAAAAAGGCTTGCTCCATGGTCTTCAAACAAATTAAAAAAACTCGATGTGAACATTCGTTTATAAAAAACCCTGAGAATTAAAAGAACCAACCAACCAACCACATAAGCGCTTTGAAAAGATGTGGCGCCATCTAGTAATGATAAATGAAATTCCTTCACTCCCCACTCTGGTATTTTTTTTTCCACGAACTTGTGGCGCCATCTAGTAACAATGAATGAAACCAATTACCTCTTTCAATACAGAAAAATAAGGGAAAGGGTTAAAATTAATTTAAAAGGGTTAACATTAATTAAAAAGGGTTAAATAACCCTTCAGTGACATTCTTGACAGGTCATCAATCAATCCATCCATTCATTAGAGTAATTAACCATGTAATTAGTGTAATTAACCCTTTCATTAAAAAACAAAGGAAAAAATTAATTAAGAAATTATGCAAATAGACCATTGTGTACCCTAGACCTGGACCTATAACTACTAACAACGTACATGATTTTTATTCCTCCATCAGGGAGAATTCCGAGAAGGAGTTTGAAAAGATAATGAAAGTGGCATTAGACATTTGCAGGCAGCTAGAAATACAGGTTCAGTTACCTCGGGTAGCTAAAAGACAAATACATAGAACTAATGCAAATACACCAGGGAAATTTAATGAGATTAATTTGTTTATTCCATTATTGTATCATATAGTGATGCATCTGGGTTCAAAATTTTCAAATATTTTAACTAAGAAGTTATCAGTTTTGAATTTAGTTCCAAGTCAAATTCTACGAAATAGTGAGTTGAATTTGCAAACTATACAGGACAATCTTGAACATATAGTTGAAAATCCAGAATTACTTCCGGGTGAAATTGATAGATGGGTTTTCAAATGGAAAAATGAATTGGTAACAAATAATGTTCCTCCTCAAACTTGTCCAGACACTCTAAAATTATTTGATGAAAAGTATTTTCCTAACTTGTATAAGATTTTTTTGTATTGTGACGTCCCAGTTGAAGGTTCGTCATGTACGTCCAATGGGGAATATTGGGGAGAATGAATTTTTGAAATTCAGTGTTTGTACTAAGGGAATTGTGTGTTTTCTTGTTCGTCTTAATAAATGAATGTTGTTTACTATAGGAGTTTTGTTTTGTTATAAAGAAACATACAAGTGTGTTGTGTTTCGTGTAGTTGTTGAAAAGTGTAATTGTTGGTTTCGTTAGCGATCGTAGCCAGTCCTCTGTTGGGAGGCAATTGTTTCGATGTTTTCTAAGAAGACTGCCCAGCCTCCGGGAGAGGACTGTTGCGATCGCTTTCGGAGAAATTTGGATGCGTGACTTCTGTATCTGTTTGTTTAAAATTTATTCGGTGTTTTTTTTTTGGTTAAAAAAAATCTGAGCCGTATGGACGTACCGATGTCGCTGAGTCGTTGAATGCCTCGCATTCGAAACGAGGCCTTGTAAATTAAATCAATGTCTATTGTAACATGCTAGTAAAGACGAAACGTCTTTACCCGCACGCACAGCCAACGCCCCAAGAATGACGCGTAAAGTACTCAAAAGAAAACCTTCCCCTAACGGAAATGAAAACAGTTACCAGAACCCAAACTATCTGCGAGGATAAAAGAATACACTTACTTGAAAGAACAAAACGATCTTCCGAGTAAGGTGAAAAAAGAGAGAAATTCAGGAGAAAAACTGCGCTACAAAATTAACCCCAATTAAATACTGTAAAGACTAACCCGCAACCCAAGACTATCCAAACTAAAGAAAGAGAAAAAAAAAACAAACCACAAAATAGAAAAAGCGAAATCCAAATAAATATTTTCCTTTATTGCTGTTAAGAACCAGGATAGTACTAAATTGAGCAGAGTCAAATGGTCTCAAAAAAATTGAGAAACAGGATAGTCTAGTTGTCGGAAAATCTAAGGCGGCGTAGCGACGACCAACAAGATATTGAGACACCCAGAGTCCGAAGCGAGGCTAGAGTAGGACGAATCCGTAGAACGGAAAGGAGAGAACTTGGGGGAAGCAAGGAAGAACAAGAAGATCAAAGGGTCAAGTAGAACTGTTCATATTGCAAATAAATAAGATCATCAACAGCAAGAAATCAAGGAAAATAAAACTGGAAATAAAAAAAAACTCAATTTCGACTACTTCTTCAATATACAACAGAGGTAGTAAAAAAAATAAATTGGAATCACCAAAAATTAAATAATTGAATTACAGTGATAAGAAATTAAAAAAAAATAAACCCTGGACCTCCTCCGCAAGGATCCTAAAGACGAATAACAAAATATACACTAATTTACGGACAGTGGAAACAATAACATAAGGGAAGGTGGTAAAATGGGAGCACGGGACGGACCAACGGGTGCATACGCATAAGAAAAGGAATGAATGAAGACAGACGGCGACAACATGGATGAGGTCCTGGAAAAGAAAACGAAAATAATTAAAATGATAGACTACAACAGAGTATCGTTTCCTGTCATTAGGAATAATTGAAATCAGTAATACAAACAGGAAAATTCAATAATAAAAAGGAAAAAGAAAAAATTCGTAAGCCGTGACTAAGACTTTGAGAAATTACGTAAAAAAGGTCCGGCTAAGTCCGACGAAGCAATCATAACATTGCAAAAAAATTTTGCATGGCTTTTCATAAGTATGAAATCAAACGAAGTGAAAGCGAACCACACGTAGGCGAATGTTCCATGATGAACGGGAGAATCGATCTTTCTACTAAGGCGGAAAAATACTATTTCGAAGGTCCAAGAGACACATCTTATCTTGGACGAACACGATCCTGAACAGTTCGGTTAATGAAAATCAGTGGACGATCCAAGGTAGAAGCGACGCTTGGTCGACCATGAACACTTAGAAGAATGGGAATTCGCCAGCAAACGATGATCATCCTCATGGCGATGAGTTACAATCTGCTAAGTCCCAATAGCTAACATGAACTACACGGTCATGATCCAAAGTCAAGATTGATGAAGACTGGAAATAATAAGTACGTTTGCCAAAGGATAGGCCATCTCCGAACTCAAGAGAAGGCAGAGGAGCCGATGCTGCTTCTCTTGCAGGTCTGGCTGAATCTCCTCAAGGAAATAATTTTTTCTACCAAGAAAATTTTTGAAGACTAAGAAAAATTTAAATAACACGCGCACGCGGTATGCCATCCAAGTTCTCAAAAATGTAGATAGTCAGTTGCTCTAGGAAAACGAGCAGTCGATTACAACGTCATTTAAACAATGAAAGAATAGAAGAACAGGGGAAACGCGCGAGTATCCAACAATAGCGTTAACGAGAAGTCTCCGTAAAAGAAATATAATTAACAAAAATATTATCTTAAAATAGTAAAAAAAATATTTTCTAGCTTCCTAAATAAATAAATAAAAAAACAGAATAGTTAAGTTTCTTTTAACGTCGAAGAACGCGTTTTATATCAAGGACAAGAGGCTAAGACATCCCCTATCAATTGTCAAAGAAGGCGAAAACAAAGTCAATTCTTATTTTATTACCAAAAATTAAAAGGAAATCTCTAAACGGCAAAAAAAAACAAAAAGGCAAGCCGAGAAATACACAAGACGAACGATACTCAAGCTCATTAATCGAAGACGAGAAATGACTCAAAGGACAACGAACCAGACGAGTCCAACAAATGGCGCGATGAAATATTGACCAAAAACAAACGCTAAACTAATTGTCTCGGCTAGAAATTAAAAATTCAAATATCCGTCAAGCGCTAAAAGGGAATTAATTCACCCTGGGACGAACAGCAGAGGACGCGAGATGTCGTCATTAGCGACGCAAGGCGCGAAGAATCGCGATCTCAGTCAACGCATAAAATGAACCCACCAGAAGAAAAACTTAATTAGCGCGAGGAAAAAATAGAACAAATAACTTCTCCAACGAGGTATCATTAACCAAAAAAAACAACGCGAACCGAACGCGTCACGTGATCCCTTTAATTCTTAAAAAAAAAGGAGGGGGAGCACAGTAACCTCCGTTAAAGTAAATAGTTAAGCGTCAGGTCTATAAGGTTCGCACCCGGGACTGCCTACGATCGCACAGTCAAGGTAAGGACTAAGCGCGGTAGACACCAGGAATATAGGTAAGATGAGAAATACGAAACACACAACGTCGGAAGGGAACGCGTAAAGTAACTCCACCAGGATGGGAGGGAGGGAATCTAACGTAAGAGATCCCGAAAAGTAGTTGAAGGGGAGGCAAAAAAAAAATTTTCAGCCAAGAAAGGTAACGGCACGTTACACTATTTATATGTTATTAATTAATTCATGTTGTACTATTAACGATTAGTTGGTTTGATGTTAAGCGACAGTGAGTAATCAATGCAGTCTGACGGGTATAAGATTGAATTAGCCTCCCAGTTCGAATGCTGTTGAGGCGCGATTCCCCGGAGCTGTGAGCGGGCCGTCGGCCATGGACGGTGCGGCTACAAGTGAACGTGTGAACCTGAGCTTGGAATGCAAGATGGATGATGTTGTAGTGATGGTAACCGTAAGCAAATAGCGAACAATTTGGTTAGTGACTTTTATTATATTTTTATCGCGTAGAACAGAACTTCGAACAAGATACTCCTCGCGAAGCCCGATAATGCCATTCGTCCTCCCGCCCTTGGCATTAACGAAGAAAAGACTGTTTTACAGTGCTGTTCTTTCGCAATGAACTGGAGCGCCGCTCCCAATAGACTATTTTAATGTTAAAGAAAAGCCTTTGTAACTGTTATGATTACTGACCTAGTTAAAAAGTTTAAGTCTAGTAAGCACCCTGCTGTGGAATTATCACCATGCAGTATTGTAAAAGGATCTTACTATAATGAGGAACGTGTCGTAGAGTGACCTGGTCAGCGCATGTATACAGGCAAAGCAAATACGCCTACGCACATGACCAGCACTCAGGCTCGCCAGTGGCTGGAGTGATAGGGAGCACGGTACTACCCATGAGGGGTTCCAGCACCTCCCCCTTCACGTAATTGAAAGGAGGCGCCATGCGCGTAAGAGCGTGATATTCTGGGATATTTGAAAAGGGAGTACTTAAGTGCCTGTGACTATCACCCCAGCAGAGTAAATACGTTAACACGCCCATTCCGACATTAGGTTAGTTGAAATTTCGACTAAATTTCCGACATGCATGGATAAACTTTTATTTATTGCCAGTAATTTGCATGCAGAAACAATACTTTTAATGTACTTGGTTACGTATCATTAGGTTGAGAAACTATAAGTTTAGCGTTGGGGCCCCGTACTGTACTGACATATGCAGAATTTAGGAAATGTTGTAATGAAAATAGGAATTAATGCTCGTAGTTACACATGAAAGAATAAAATTTGACAAACTCATTGTAACGTGGAAACGTGGAATTCTTAATTAATAAACAGGACAGGTGTGTTTAAATTTGAACAATAAAAATTACAGTTTATTGACACTTCGTTAAGCCAAATAGAACATTAATAAATCTCTTTTATATTCAGATAAAGCAACTATCTTAGATGCAGTACACTACTTGTGTAAATTTTGCAGGCAAGATTGTAAAGTACAAATTTAATTCAAATGCATTCATAAACTTTGTTAATGAATCTCCTGGCAAGTTACATAAAACTTGATCATTTCTCTTTTACAGCAATCCCAACGAAAGACTTGGCTACGCTAATTCCCGCTCTTCTGATTCTCGGGCCAGCTCTGGCTCACAGCTGATGTCCTTCAGGTAACCGGGTAGCTCGCTCTTTCCACGGGATGTTGCACTTGATCCGAAATGCCTGCAATCCTCCTGACGGCTGTCACTCCATTGCACGGTCCGGAAACTCCAAAGATACAAATCCAAAATATAAAATAGATTAGCAAATAATCTTCAATACACAATGCTAACTATAAATATAGGCGGTAACTTGTGACGCCTTAAAATTTGAGCTATTCAATTACGCAATAAACTATTTCCAACAAATTTCGCTCCAGTTTATTGTAAATCTTTCTATGGAAAATTAATGCCCCTCAATAAGCAATCCGGGCTTCATCATTCACATAATAAATTTTAGCCATTGACAAATATCCAACACAATTAAGCAATGACATTACTTATAGATATTAATTATAGCTTATTCTAACAATCTCCAATATGCAATGCGGGTTCGCTTTCAATATCCAATTTTAGCAACATCTATTATCCATCTAAATACATATAGACTAACAATCTGCTCCGATGCATCCCACAGCGCAATAGCTGTATGCACGCTTGCATCCTTCATTATTCTTTTCCATAACTTGAAGGCACAAACACTTTCATTAACTAAATACCCGCTCGCTGCTTATCTTCATGGCTAGCCTAACCACATACAAAAGCAACATGTCTCTCATGAAGCACTGCAGTATTATAAGTCAACCGCAAACTATAGTTTTCCTAGGTCGCCGACACAAAACCGCCGACGCCACCATCCAAATAGGATGCCAAACTGTTCGGAAACACTCCGTATACGCGTTTGCTATACGGCGCTAATTTTAGCTCATCGAACACTTCTTCACTATCGCATGTAACCGCGATATTGCAGCATGCCATATAAGCCAACCTTGAATGTAGCTGAGAGACGTAAGTATTGCCCATATAATAAGATAAAAAGACATTACCGTAAATACGAGGTCCGACGGGCTGCGGTCGCTCCGTAGAATCTAGTCGACGTTGATACGAACGTTTCTTCGTATCGCAGCCCGCAATTAGCTGCTCCGACTGAACGGCTTCCCTGTGACGTTGGCTTGAAACGAGAGAAAATAACGGGTCAGTTTCTTGTTCAGTTTTCGCCCTACTGCGTTTACAACGCCCGCTGCGAATAGCTTTGATCCCAGAAACATGCCTATCTCTCTCACAGCCTTCCGGATTCAATGGCTTCGGGCTAGCATATCTGCCCTCGGCTCTCGCCCGCTCCTCTTGTCTCAGCAGCAGCCAATTCCTACTCCCTTTCTGCCGCGCTCCCCTTTTACCTCCGTGGCTCCTTCTCGCACTTCGCGCGACTCGCACGGTCGATCCATTTTGACTTCCCAGGGTGAGGGCTTTTTCTTTAAACTTCCAACTATTCTTAATAAATCTTTCCGTCGCGGAATTTTTCTTCATATCCGCTTTCGCTCCAAAATTCCGTGACACTCATTATTCCGCAATCAAATTTCCAGATATTTTACTAAATATACATACAGGGTGTATCAAAAATACATTTACAAACTTTGACGGAGAGTTTCTTTAAGGATTTTTGGACATACGAATTATCTACACTTTTCATTCTACAATTTACAGGATGCTACAATTTATACGACCCTTATAATTAAGCTTTCCCTATTTGCTTATTCATTATTTCTCTTCCCCATGTCCTCGGCAATGTTCATATTACGGTTCCTCTTTGTACGATTGATAAGTGAATAGTTATTGATCATTCAATTTATTACTGACGAACCTGATCCTGGTAGAACGCGGTGGTCGGGAGCCACGATTTCACGACCGCGCCATATCCGCACCCCTTCTCCGTTTAGTTATCATATATAAATTATTTTTTCAGGAATTCACGCAGGAAAAAAACTCAAGTTCCGTGACAACATTAAAGGGACAGTCGACATCAATATGGCCGCCCGTTAACTGCTGCTCACCGGCACAGGACCTTCGTGATGAGTTTTCCTGCATGAATTTCTTAAAATATAAATTCTATAATATGACAAATCATGTACTTATCAAGCAAATATGTTAGAATAATAAATTCAGAGCATGAACGTGATAGAGTTGATCGAATCTCAGCTGAGAAAATTAGGGAATGCTACTCTGGACAGATGAAAGTGGGGAAAGTCTGAGGCAAGTCAGAAGCCCAGCCAAAACCGCGTTGGAGCCGATTTCGCACTGTAGCGAACTGCGTTCGACCAGATCCGTACTAACTTTTGATTTTCTATGTTATGACCTATCGCCCCTTACTTTCGAACATAATCTGTTCCGAGATGGTGATAGAATTCCAAATTTTTCGAGTTCCAAAGCAATTTTTCTCATTGATAAATCGTATAAATCGACGAGATGAGACAAGAGACAAAAACCAACTGAACGGTAGGCGACGCCGTGTGATAGAGTAAAGCTGGCCATATGCCAGGTGTTCGACTTCCAATGCAAAATTTACTTAAAAATTTCGTTCAGATTTCAACTGTTCGAGTTTTGGGGCGTTCAAATTCCGAGGAATGAAATACAAATCATTGCAAATTATCTTGTATTCTCTAAAGATCACCTTACCTCTGGGTACGCATCTCGTCCAAAAGGAGGTGGATATTCAATCGTTCCCCATTTTGATGCGCACAGAAACTCTGCCGTGGAATCCAGCTTTGCGGCCATGTCCAAAATGTAAATGCCATTCTGTTTGACAACTACGAAAAAACAAACCTGCGTTAATAACGAAGTTTAACAGCCCTTCACTCTAAAAGGGAAAACACTATTTTAAACAGATCTCCATTTAAAAACTGTTATTAAAATAAAGAGAATATTATGAAATCAAACATTGTCGAAGTTAAGGATTTATCAAGATGGGATCGAAGAGGGAGAAGTGCGTGACACTTACCTCCATTGTCTCTGTATATGGCAAAGGACAAAATAAAATTGAAGAAATATTGTGTAACAAAATTTAAATGTAGGCTACGTTATCTTTTGCCATTACAAAAACGGAAAAATTCATTCCAAAATAGAACTTTTGTTTCTTTTGTTGTTTTTTTTTTTGATATTGTTTTTAAGCATACACAAAGTGCAGAAGAGATTATTAACTATATTTTCAGGTCATTTAAATGCATGTTGTTCAGTTATTTTTGTTAACGAATTATAATTTATTGTGATTTTACAGTAAAGTATCTCTAATCAATATCAGTAAATTAACGCTCATTTAAAATCTCTATTGTAAACAAAGTTAGCAGTCGCTTCGTTATTGATAATCGGGATGGAGCCAAAATTGGTACGTTTTAGGAAGGTTATATAAAGCTCTCTTCGACGCATAGACCTTCATCCGCATACGTGCAGTTGGTCACGTATGCAGAGCTCGTGAGTTGCTGCCTGGCATTGTGTGATTGAGTAAGTGTAGTGCACGCCTGTCGATTTTTCGATTTTCTCGAAAAGCCAAACCATCAATAAGCAGTACTATCTGACAGTTCAAAGTCGCCTTCAGGAACTGTTCGCCAACACACTCCATCAACAACACACACGATTCAGAAGTTCCTGGCCAAACACAGCACTCCTGTGGTCCGTCAGTCTCCCTACTCCCCTGACTCCATGCAATTTTTGGCTGTTCCCTAAGCTCAAAACGCTGCTGAAAGAAAGCCGATTTCAGCCACGAGAAGATATGCAGAAAACAATGGCGGAGCTGACCACCATTCCCAAAACAGGCCTTCCAAAGATGCTTCCAACAATGGTGGGAGCAGTGGGAGAAATCTGTGTGCAGTCCCAAAAAAGAGTACTTTGAAGGGGATTAATGTTTAAATTCTACAGTTAAATAACTTTAGTTTCACAACCAAAGGTCCGATACTTTTTTGTACACAAACTTGTGATTTCCAAAGGGTGGTGTGAGCAATGAGCTTAATAAGAAAAGAAAATCCGAAATTACAGTGTCACTGGACCTCTAAGCAAAGTACGGCTCTCAAGCGTACCCCAAATGTTGTTCATAAGATGAGGAAATTTGTCAATAAGGAAAACGCAGCACCCAATGGTCGATTGCAAAACGAACAAGCGTGTCTCAGGCAACTGTCCCTAAAGATCTTTTCGCAATTCCTTTCGCAGTTAAATCTCCCGACGTATCACAACTAGATTTCTGCGGGTTCGGGATTTTGAAAAGGAGGTATGGTCCAAAATCAGCCAGAATTATCTTCGATGGAATCTCTTGAAATGGAAATTCAGACGCAGGGCTGTAGCTTTCAGATAGAGCACAGTCGACGTTGGCGTGATGGCTTCAGCTGAAGATATGGAAACACAAAAATCGCTCGTTCTTATCATAATCTACCCTCTGTAACGCATGTATTTTGATTGTGTTTTTATTTTTCGAAATTATTACAGTTTCTTTTATGTATTCGTTGTTGAAAAGCTTTAATGTACTAGGTTTAATGTAATGTACCAGTATATTAACTATTAGACGCTTGTTTCGTTTGAAGTTCATCAGACCGAAGTGCATAGTACTCGCAGCTGCCCAGTCAATCCATCGCTAAAGTCCCGAATTTCATTATTTTGAAGCATACATCTCAAAAAAAAAATCACTGAATAGCTCAAGATGGGTCCATGAGGTTTTAATCATATATGCCTTACCTCAAGTGTTAAATTATTAATGAAAAATAGGAAAGAAAATTCCACAGCTTGGATTTGAACCAGGAAACTTCAGCTCATGCTGCCAACGTGCTAACCAATTGTGCCAATGCGGACATGAAAGTATTATGGTATGCGGACTAGGTAACTGTTCTAACCAAGCCCAAAGGACAAGTAAATAGAGTAATGCCTTCATGTGTGCATTGGCACAATTGATTAGAGTGTCAGCATCATGAGCCTAAGGTTCCCGATTCGAATCCAGGCTAAGGAATTTTCTTTACTATTTTTCATTAACATTTGAGGTAAAGTGCATGAATAAAACCTCACGGACCCATTTTCTTCTACCTTAATTTTTTCATCTATTGGAATATCTAACTTTAAAGCCTAAATTAGACATCAGTATAAATTTAGATTCCAAGTTCAAAATAAATTAATCAATTAATGTTAATAACAACAGCACCAATAACTTTGTACCTTGGCGTCAACATCTCTGTCACGGAATTCTAATACCATCGCGAATTCCGGTGACATATACGCTCGCTTAGATGGATGGATGGATTTCCAGCTCGCATCTCCCTCTTCCAGGAGGCTAGCCGTATGGGATGAAAGGATGGTGATGAAAATAGACAAACACAAACATCCATGCCCTTGGCGGGATTCGAACCCGCAACTCGCTGGTTACGAGAGCGGCAAGACCTGCGCCTCAACGCTCTCGGCTACCGAGCCGGCATACGCTTGCTTTTGCGATCGGACATTTTGTAATTCCGGGCGAAAGCGGAAGCGACGTCATAGGCAGCGTATGCAACATCAAGACGCAGGAGCCAATGAGAGGACGGGAGAATTTCAAGTGCGGAATCGAGGAGAGAGACAAGAGAGAACGGTAGAGAGAGAAAAGACACGACCGACAGTGGTATTGCGAAGGTTCAGCTCCAGAGAAAATCGACTCGAAAGCTCATTGGGTGCTATGCCATCGGCAGGCTGGACGGCAGAGTGGTTTCTCAAGCCCCCACGACGGAGACGACTACGGAGCTGTTATTTGCTTCGTCGGAGAACGTCACGTCGTTCAGGAAAGCCAAGTGGGCGGAGGTTTGTGCTGACGGAAAGCGAGATAGACGGCGGAGCGATTCGTATTTCTCCTCAGCATGCGGCAATCCTTCCCGAGGTCCGTGGTGGTCTATAGCTGACTGTTGCTTCGCAGCCGTAAGTGTGACTTTTATTGTGGGCTGCAAGGCCAATTTAATAAGGGCATCGTTTAAGGAGCTAGTATACAGAGAGCTTCACGGAGACATGACAGTTTGTGGCTTGTGGCCATGTGGAATGCGGGCTTATTTTAACGGCGAGTTTGGCTTCACGATAATTAAGAGCTATTAATGTGAAGTGCTTCGCATTAAGCAATTCCTCGTCTCCTTATGTTTTCTGGTGTTATTTAAGGATATTACCCTATCCATAAAAGAGGAAAAATTTTGAAAGCTTAAAGCCTTCGTGCCTTGTGAAAATAGGCATTTTATGTCATTCATTTATCAGTGGTTACAAGTGTGTGTAGTTTACGCATTTGATTTAAATGTTGGTGCTCTAGCTTTCAAACGCTTCCGAATTTTCGACTTCCGTTTTCGCCATTCGACAACTTAGGGAAATCGGAAGACTGAGTTCGTTGGTGGAAAAAAATCGGTGAACTACTTCCGTTAAAAAAGTCAAAAATAATATAGGGGACCACGTTTTTCACTATACAATTCCATGTATAAATGGCCTGTGCATTGCCAAATGCTGTTCTCCCTTTAAGATTCTATAACTAAAGCACAAAAAAGGCTTGTGAATTAAGTGAAGACACGTGATCGTCTTCCTTGATGGTCAATATGTCAGAACTGGTTCAAGGTTATGTGGTTTAGTGGTACAATTATGGTCCACTGGAAACTTTTAATGCTAAGATATTGCATGTACAGGGTTGTGCATAATCTTTTGCTAGGTACATTTCCCTTAGAAGTACGCCTTGCTTAGCAACCAGAGGCTTCTTTAGCAACCTCATGTAATTCTTAACAACGAAAGGCTTTTTTACAAATCAATTGCTTTCCTTTTTGTTCTCGTATGCTTTGAAATCCTAACGGTCCTGGGCATTTCAGTTGCCTGACTTGTTTTATATAAATGCTGGAAAATTTTATGTTAAAGAGTAAATTTACATTTTTTTTTGATATTTTCATGCTTCAAAATGCAAAACTCAAAAAAATATGTGCAAAAATTAGATTAACATATCAAATAATGTTAAATAAGATCAAAATTGCGCTATTCTGGGTACAATTCCGTCTGTCTAAGCAGGTTATTACTGTTAATTCAAAATTATTTTGATTTTTTAATTTGAAATTACAATAAAAACACTTCTGTAACAGAGTGGACATAATTATAACAGAGCAGACACAACTGCTGTAGATAGGATTAATCTGTAAATTTATGAAAGAATAACAGACAAACTATATTCTAATTTCATAAATTTTGTATTAAATTTACTTTTTACGTATATCAAGCTTTTTGGAAAACATCAACATCATATGGAAATTCATATTATAAGCGTCCACCTAATAGTCTTAACTCTGGCTCTACTAGGATTTTTTTAATTTGATCAATTCAACGTAGATGTTATGTGTCAATCTTTTTAAATAATTTTCGCTCGTTATTTGTTGTCCTTAAGCTCATCACTTTAACTTCGTCATCTTCTTCAATGTCACTTTGAGCCATGACAACATATTTAGGCTGTGTGCCTGAAAAGTAGCGTGCCAAAAAGATAAATAGGTTGCTTTGATTTTGTAGGTGAAATAGTGAAGTGGAGGAATAATGCTGACAAAGGAACAACGTGTAGAGCTGATACTTCTTTGTGGAGATCACCACAGAACATCTCAAGAAGCTGCAGACGAATTTCATTGCCGGCACCCTGATATTCCCAAGCCCACCAGCTACACTTTTACGCGTGACTGAAGAAAATTTGGATCGTATGAGACATTGTCTTCGAGTTCATGGTGCACATTTTGAACATGAACGATAAGCTTGCGAAACCATGTGAACTTAAAGCCAACATTCATAAACTTTTCATATGGCATGCGACTTTTAAGACACACGGTATGTTAACTTTCTATTACCGCCAGCTTTAAATTCAAGAAGCATGTATGCAGGCTTTCACGCTTTTAGCACTCACTTCTTAATAGGCAAACATCAAATACACCACCAGATTCATCTGACGAAGTAGAGGAATAAATATCTGAAACTATAAGTTTTTTATTGCTTGTATTAAGTTTGTATTAAGATTTTGTTTCATTAGGCAAGCATAAACTTTCATCTCAAAACACAAACAAAAATTCACATTATTCATGCAAAAACAAGATATGTCTCAAAGTATTTAACTGAGTGGACAATTAATTCTAAAAAATTTTTTTTCTAATAAAAATAAAAAATTAATAATAAGGAAAATAATATTAAATGAAAAAATAATAAATTTACTAGTTTATATGCAATTTCAGGAAAAAAACTTTTTTTTAATAATTAATTTAAATGTAACATAGTGGACATTAAAAACCTCAAATTAAGTATTGGAAAAAAAGAATCTTGCTTGTTGACTGTGGAAACCAAAATGGCTGACTAAGCATGGAAGTTGTACTACTTAGTCCTCTCAAAATTGTTGTCAGGTTCAATTTAATTTATTATTTTATTTTTGAAATGGCTGTAACATAGTGGACAATCCATATATATAAAATGTTGGGACATTTACTAAACAACAATTTTTTTAATGAAATTTATTGTTAAAACTATTTATGTAAGAGATGCAATGAATATAGAGTCCAAAACAATAAATACCTGATTATATAGAATTAAATGAAGAAAAAATAAATAAAAATGTTTAATTGGCAGCATTTCTGAAATTTTCAGAAAAAAATTCAAAAGTAGCGGACATGATTTGTACCATTTACGTGAGAATGATCCATATACTTGGAAAAAAGAACAGTGGTTAAGTGACCATCCTCAGGTATTGGTTGGCATTCACTATGAACTCGACTTAGTATAACTTTGTCTCAACGATGATCTCTTTGACCTCATTTATCAGTGAATGAGGAATGCAATGATTTCTTACTAGGAATAATTGGACAGCAGTGCCCTAATTTAGTAATTCCTGAAGTTAATTTTACGAACATTCTAAGAAATTCATCTGAGTCAGGCTTTTCTTCTTTAGCAACCAAACTTAAAGTGATGATCAATTGCTTTAGAAGAATTACTTTTAAATTGTTTTTAACCCATCTCCTTTCTGGAGAATTCAGCATTCTACCTGAGATTTCCCCCAATTATTTAACATAAAAAATAAATACAAAGGAATAATAATTGGAAATCAACGAAGTTGTTTAATGTAGACGTTTTATATGGAATTCTTTAAAATTTTATTTAGGACAGTTCAATCTGGTGCGTGATTCGAGGCTTATAAAACAAAATGGCCATGAACATGCCACCATCTTTAGACACCAATGGGAATTTAATAACTAATGGCCAGAATAAACCATTAAGGAATGACAACCAAGTACCTAAAGGCTAAACTAAACCATTCGCTGCACCATATTTTTCAACTGCCCTATGATAACATTGAAAGTTTCTAATGGACCATAATGATACAACTAAACTACGTACTTTTGAACCAACTTGGTTTATCATTTCTTTTATGTTATATTCATCATTCCACGTTGTTTGATATACTACATGCCATATGCTATTATTGTTAAGAGTACCATTAGAGCACGTGCAATAGTCTAGATTAAAACCATTTTCAAAATGAAACCATATATATCAATTGGTGAAAATAGTAATTAATAACCGCTTCTATCTCGTCATTACGATTTGTTTGATATATTACTTACTATATCTTACCATTGAAAATTGCTAGGTGGGGTCGTGAAGTTACAATTTGTGCACGTGCTGTTGAACCGATTTAGATAATATTTGGTTCGTGCCATGAACCGTATACATCGACTGATGGAAACAGATTTTGGAAATCTTTCAGAGCCTTGGAGGAGCTACAGATAGATAGATAGATAGATAGATAGATAGATAGATAGATAGATAGATAGATAGACAGACAGACACGTTTCCCGACACTGATAGCATCACCTTTCAGTACTTAATAAAGCACAGCTCATTGATGATTCACTTAAAGAACACTTTGTAACTCAAGTCTTTTGACTAACCTTGAAATTTAAGACCTAACAAATGCTCAGTTCTTGAATCTTATACCACGTCCGCACTGCAAAAAATAAGCTAGCCTAAGTTGATAAGCTAGCTTAAACTGCAGTGCGAACGATTCTAGCTTTTGTTGGGCTAGCCCAGATTCTGATAAGCTAGCTTATGATGGGCTAGATTTTTAAACTAGCTTATCCAGTTGAGCCACAAACGCACTGCATCATGGGATACGTTTTTTCACAGGATTCCGTAGTTTTGGAGCATTTCGCTTGCTTGGCTTGACCAAGGTTATAAGCTCGTGCTGCTTTGTAATTTATATGGCTGCACCAACACCAATAAGTATAGAAAAAAACGAAAAAAAAGGAAAACTGGACTACGGAGGAAGTTCGCATTTTGATAGAGATTTGGGGCGAAAATATCGACGACCTGCGACGCGTCAAACTTAACCGGATCGTGTATGAACGGATGGCGGTCGAATTGAAAAAATACAACTACACACGCACGTGGGACAAGATACAGCGAAAGGTTAAAATTTTAACAGCAGAGTACTGATTATTAAAATGACGACTGATTTTTCCTGGATATATGGTATTTTCCGATATCGATTACTGAGGTCTGGAACTGTAGGCTAGTTTTAGAGCACTTCAGTGCGAACGACCTAGCCTACAACTTAAGCCAAGATATCTAGCTTATCGAATAAGCTAGCTCAACAATTAGCTAGCCCAGCAGTGCGGACGGGGTATTAGAGAATTGATGCGTCTTAAGGAGCTTTAGCTTATAGACGTTGGCAGTTGATACATTGCTATAATATTACAAGACAATACACTTGCTATAGCAAATGCTCAAAATGGCTTCCGTTAGATTCCAAGGACGGCTGTGCACGTGTAAATTGGGAATAAAATGCGTGGCTATATACACAACAAGATGATATACCCGGTGTTGCTTGGGCTCTTTTGATGAATTTTTTCAAAATCTGCATGTGAATATATAGAAAAAATGAAAATGGAAAAAAGCTTAGAATTAATGTAGTAAAAATTCAATTGAAGAATCGCAGTACCCGCTATTGTGCTCTAAATATTGAAATCTCGATTCGTAATTGTCCGTAAATACAGGGTTAGTCAAAAGTCGTTGGACACCTTCATGCCTTGGACCAATGTAGTTACGCAAATTCCATTACATGGAATTTATAGGAACTTGAAGGTGCTCTATCTGATGATCAACTTGAAGGTGCTCTATCTGATGAGCAACTTGAAGGTGCTCTATCTGATGAGCACCATTCATCATCTCAAATATGCAAATTAGGACCCATCCAAATTCTATCTCGAAAACCGTAAGAGATACACAAAAAATTCCAATTGCGCATTTGTTCAACAGCAAATTCCAAACAAAACAAAACAGAGTCACCAAAATCCGATGAGTGAATCACCCATCATCCTGAATGCAAGCTCTGCAATATTAAAACCTTGATTTATGTCCGAGTACGGGAGGTGCTACAAGTGTTTTACCCAGAGCACTCCGACTCCCCCCTGCAGAAAAATGGCGACATTTTGTTGGATATGCGCCTTCAGAAAGACATTCCTGACTCTCTTGTGTTGCACAGAGAACGTGTCTTCGTGTTCTATATAAGGGCCAGAGGCAGTGCTGCTGGTACTGCAAGAAGTCCTGCCACGTCGGGAAAGACTGTATTTTCCTAAAGAAGTGCGACTTTTGTAAGAAAATCGTGGGCAAATACCATCAGTGCCCGGAGAGGACAGGTGCACCACCAACAGCCCCAACGCCACCGCCTCGAGGGATGTCGTCCCAGCAGCCAGCACTGATGACTTCACCGGCCAAGTCAACTGAGCCTAGCAGAGTGACTATGCCTCGTCCTACACCGAGGATATCGAAGGCGGCCCCGCCATCGTCGGCTCCTCCTTCACCAAGGAAAGCGAAGACGGCCCCACCATTTTCACCTCCTCTTTCACCGAGGTTATCGAAGACGGCCCCACCAACGTCGCCTCTTCCTACGACTCCTGGGAAGGAGATGTCGCTTCCCCCTCGTCGACCCCGTGTGGTTCAGGAGAGTGTTTCTTCTCGTCCACCTTCGCCTGATGTTTCCCCGATGTTGGAAGGCTGTCACTCTACAGAGGTCATCTTGGACGATTCGCTGTGCTCCGAGTCGGTGTTTGCTGCGGAGGAATTCCCATCTTTTCCTCCACCTGCGCTTTCATCGATATCGCAGCCTCTGCGAATCGCCTTTGCTCCTGCGCCTGTGAAGATTTCTTCATCTGCTGGGACTTCCAAGCCATCGGCGCCAGCTCAGCGGGATCTTCTTGCGACGCCTGATAGCCCTCGCAAGAAAAAGGCTCGACGTCAACGTAGCAAGAGGGACGGGATTCCTGTCTCCACTTCATCTGAAAGAGACAGCTGCGCAGACCATCATCATCGCAGCCCCTCTTCCTCTTCGGGACGTGCCCGTTCCCCAAGACGGAAGACTTCTGAGCCTCTTCCCTCGTCGGTGAAGCTCAAGTCTCCTTCAGATACAGGTCAGCAGTGAAGGTCTTTTCCCTAAACGTTCGTTTCCTTGGCTCATCCTTCAAGCAATCGGTTTTGTTATTTTTCATTGCCCTGTACAGACCAGATGTCCTTCTTCTTCAGGAGGTGAAGCTTGCTGCTTCTCAATAGCTTGCTAACCTCCCTGGCTTTCACAGTCAGTATCCATCTGCGCAGTTCTTCATCAACTCATCTTCGCCACATGGGCAGGGGTTGCCTCCATCATCTTTAACCGCTCCATTGTGGTGTCGACCTGCGTCTTTGACTATGAGTGCAGGGTAATTTCTTTGGACCTCCTGCTATATGGTCTCAAATTCCTATTGCTTAATGTGCACGCCCCGTGTTTATCAGCAGAGAAACGAACATTCTTTGAAGACCTTGACTTTTACCTGTGCTCGTCCTTGCCTGCAGTGGTTGCTGGGGACTTCAATTGCCATCCGG
The DNA here is from genome assembly GCA_023313115.1 of Rhysida immarginata. Taxonomy (NCBI): domain Eukaryota; kingdom Metazoa; phylum Arthropoda; class Chilopoda; order Scolopendromorpha; family Scolopendridae; genus Rhysida; species Rhysida immarginata. The sequence continues at coordinate 47,996 of JAHWFO010046617.1, read as the reverse complement.
ATGAGAACAACATCTTTTCGTCTGGATGTGTCTACCAGTTGTGCCAGCAGAATGCTGTTTTCGATCTGTGGGCGTCGTTTTCCAATTCCATTCTAAGTGGGTCTACCTTTCACCAAGGGCCCTCTGTGTCTTCAAGGTTGGACCTTTTTCTAGTAGACGCCACTTTCGCTGGTGCTCCTGGTTTCATGGGGGTCATACTATGCTCCTTTTCTGATCACAGTGCCATAGAGTGGTCTTGGAACCCTCCATTCCCTCCCTCCTCTGCAGGCTCTGCTTCGAACAATTGGTTTCTGAACGTTTCTGTGCTTGACAACGATAAATACAATGGAATGTTCGTTCGGTTTGTTGAACGACATCTTCACAACCTGCCGCCGTCACTAGCTTCGTGGCTTTCCATTAAATCAAGGCTCCGTCGTTTTTTCAGAAAGATTAGGTTGGACGCCGCTACACGAAATCGGCGCCATCTCCTCATGCTGCAAGAAATTCTGCGCCTCCTCCGCTGTTCTATCCCGAAGGAGGCGTATGCTGATGACATCCGCCAGGTGAAGAGCGAGATCAACGCTCTAATGATCCGCAGGGCCGCCAGCGCAACTCTCAGGGCCAAACTGTCCTGGGCGTCTGACGTCCGGAATATGTCGTCAGCTGCGTTCGCAGAGGAGAGGCGTCGCGCCAATAAAAAGAGGTGTCATCGTTTGGTGGTGGGAAATGAGACAGTGGAAACGGACTCTGACATCTTGTCTGCTTTCCACTCTAATTTTTCATCATTTTTTGGCCACCCAGTCTTACCATCCGAAGTCACGACGAAGTGGATCTAGGCACTTAGATCTTTCACTGCTGACGCTGACCTGTCAATTACCCGTCCCTTTTCCGAAGATGAAGTCAAGATATTTCTGTCGATGAATGGCCGTCATCAGTCCAGCCCTGGATTAGATGGCATCCCTACTCGTTCTTCACTGCGACTTGTAAACTTCTTGGGCCTTTCCTGGTGCAAGTGTTCGATTCCATTCTTAAGGACTCTTCCTCCATTACGTCGGAGTTTACCGCGGGGAGACTCATCTTGATCCCCAAGGTACCGGATCCTGAACTTGTCACCCAGTGGAGGTCTATTACCTCTACTTAACACAGACTATAAGGTCTTCATTGGTGTGCTCCAACAACGGCTCAAATGCTACGCCGACGAGTTCTTTGATCCAGGGCAATCCTGCTCCATTCCATCTCGCAGGATGTCCGACAACCTCATTACCATCAGTGTGTTATGAAGGAAGCGTGTGTGCGCCGTCAGACTCTTGCCGTGCTAAGTCTTGACCAGGAAAAGGCCTTCGACAAGGTGAATCACGTCTCTTTTCTGAGTGTTTCACCATCTTCATCTTCGAAAGTTTGCTACGATTATCTCAGCACTGTATCCTTCTGCCACATCATGCATGGCGATTAAAGGCTCCAATTCGCCTTTCTTCGAAATGTCCAAACGCGTCAGACAGGGGTGTCCCATCTCTCCCCTGTTATATATATTCAATTTGGAGCCACTTTTACAATATCTTAATCGCCACCCAGATGTCCGGGGGTATGATTTGCCAGCCGCTTCCATCAACATCCGTACGCTGGCTTATGCGGACGATGTAGTGCTATTTGTATCTAATCCGTATTGCCTGGGCATCTATAAAGAATTCTTCGATCTCTTTAGCAGTTCGACGGGAAGTTCCATCAATCTCGTCAAGTCTAAAGGCATTGCTATTGGGAAGTGGACAGTGGACTATCTTCGATCCTTCCCAATAACATGGTGTGAACAAATTACAGTGCTAGGATATGTTTTCTCCTTTTCACCTAATATGGACTCTCGTCACTGGCAGTTGGTAATTGATAAATGCATCGCTCGCCTTGGCAAGAACTTTCGTTTCACCACCTCGATGTTTGCCAAGGCGAGGTTCGTCCAGTCGCACGTCCTACCGATCTTGACGTGTACGTGTCTGTTTGCTTTGCCATCTCCATCTCATTTAAAGAAAGTGCGTAGTGTGATAGGTGACTGTGTGTGGGGTTATTCAACAGTTCGTCATCCCATCCGTTCGGAGCTGCTGTTTATCCCCTTCGATAGGGAGGGGGGGGGGGGGGGACTTGCCAAACATCCGACGATACCTCATCGCGGCCAGAATGGCCGCCTTGATTCGTTCCTTCCTCCTTCCTCCTTCCTCCCCCCATCTGGGCCAACTTCTTCTTTCTGCATTTGCGCTTCTTGAAAGTGAAAAGGCTACCTTTTCCGTCCACGCTGCCAGTGACGATCATTTCACGTTCGCCAGACTTTTACCATCTAGTCTGGCGATATTTGTCATCTTTCCTGTCTGGCCTTCGACAGCTTCACCCGCAGGACTGGGGAAACCTTCGTCTATCTTAGTTCTTCCAGCAGTCTTACCAGGGTGCGGCTTCTGACATCATACGGTGGCACCCTGAATATCCATGGTCAGCCATCTTGAAGTCCGTCAAGTCTCTCGCCTTTGAGAAGGCGGTCTTCAACTTTCAATGGCGCTTTCTGCACCATGGGTTCTACTCTCTCCAATATGTACATCGCTAGGGAGTGGTCAGATCTGCTGGTTGCCAGTTTTGCGGGTTGCTTGAGACAGTTCCTCATGTTTTATACGAGTGCCCGTTTGCTCAGTCCATTTGGGATCGCCTCTCTCGTCACTATCTTCTGACTGACTTTACCTACCAGTTAGTGCGATTTCTGACGGACTGCTCTACCGGTGCTGCGTACAAGCTGAACCTAGCCACTTCCATCTTTATGAACAGAGATCTTTGGCTGGTCCATCAGCAGCTAACTGCTGGTGTTCATCTGCCAGCCTCAGCCATCCATCTCAGGTCCTTCCTTCATCTTGAATGGCATCGGCTTGGCCTAGCTATGTTTCGGAGACGCTATTCATCATCTCAGTGTCTCTGTAAGGTCATCGAAGGGGATACGAATAACATCTCGTATCTCTTCACCTTTCCCCTGGACATCGATGACCCACCGGTGGGCGGACGGGCCTCTTTTTGAGGCATTTGAATAGGAGAACGGGCCTGCTTTAAGAACTAAGGGTGCTCCTCTGGAGCCATAACATCGGAGTTCCAAGAGCGCAATGAGGCTCCTCTATCATCCATAGCCACTACAGTCTTCAATCTTCAATCTTCACTGATTCCTGAATTGTTCTACAAAGATAATGTTCTGATCACATCAATTTTCTTTAAGTATCCGGATATGTAAGCCCATTTTCATTTTTATTTTCGTCCTCTTTTGTCAAGATGGACATTTACCTCTATAAACTGTGACTCAGATTTGTCTGGATTTCCCAGTCAATCTCTTCTCCGGAAGTCATCTTCATCTTCTGTCCACTATGTAATGTAAAGTTTCTTTGCTTTAATGTGCTAGTCATGCCGATCAGAACTTTTAACCTTTCTAAATTTTTAACAATAGTTAATTTTATGTAATTTCTCTTTTCCTATCTTCATTTTTGGACCTCAATGTAATTCTAAATTTTTTTTATCTATTTAAAAGGTTTTTTTTTATTTGCTTTAATTTTGGTCCCTAGCGTCTTACTAAATGGCTAAAGTGGAGTAGTCAAATATTTTAATGTTTTTTGGTAAAATTTTTCCTAATATTTTCTTATGAAAAATGGCAAGGAATATTTTATTTTTTATATAATGGATTTCTTCTTAATATTTCCTGTCATAAATAACTGTGGGTGAATCAAGCATTCTCATTATAGCTGAGGCTTTGTATCTCAAGCAAATATTTAACTTTTTTTAACCTGATTAAGTTAAAATGCAATTTTCCTTTTCATTTGTGATGGCCACACAAGTGTTCTGAAGTTTATGAAATTTTATTTTTGTGCATTACCACTGCATATTCTCTTAACTTTTAATAAGCAATTTCTCATATTGCTATTGTACAACATAGAAATTGATTCACATACAATTGCAGGCTTTCTATTATATTGTATTTTTGTTCTTTAATTTTGGGAATAATGTATAAAGTCAGATCTTTATAGAGTTAATTTCTTTAATATAAAAATATGAATTCAATTCTTTCACCATGCCTGTTGCTTATGTTTCCTTATCTGCAAAACACACTTTAATTACACACAACCTTAGTTAATGTAAAGCTTATGATAAAGTTTTTTTTCCAGTTTTTTTAAAAAAAGAAAAAAACACAACGCAATGTTTAGTCTAAATGATGTTTAGATTATAAGCCCACTATACGACCTTTTTTCTATTATCTTAATCTCACTAATGTTGTGAGAATAGTTTATTTTGATAAAAGTAAATAATTTTTGAAGAATTAAAATTTTCTTTGAAGGTTTTTTTAAGAAACTTTAAAGATTTAATCTCAAGCTAATTTTTTTTTATATTGACGTTTATGAGTCAATAAAACAATTTTAAAGCTTAAACATCATATTTGATGTCAATGTTCATTAAAACTAAGTAACGTTCTTATTTAAAACGTAGCAACCTCAGTCTCTGTATAATTAAAATAAAAAACATTCGACAAGGAAAACTTTCATCACTATCGTATGTTGATAGTACTGCTTTACCGACAGATGAGTCAACAGGAAGCGATATCCATACCTTAAATTTTGCAATTAGTTATTGCTTTATTGGATATTCTACCTATTTCCTAGATGGCATTAATAGTTGTTTGTTACACTGGGAGACCAATGCACCACCAGGGGACCATACTAACACTTTTGCCTCTAATATAGAATTTGTTTTTATTTAGAAACTCTTGCTATTGATTTGGACTTTTTAACTCAAAATAATCTCATATACCACTAGTCAAGCTAAAGAGATCTTGTTGCAGAACATCTACATTAGTGTTTCTTAAATGTGTGAGTTTCAAAATCAAAGAGCCCCGACCCGCATATAAAACCCATGGTTCGGGAATCCTTTGGAACTTTTCAAATGTGAAAGTAGGTTGCGAGATAAAAAGTTAAGAAACACTGATCTATATGATTTTGAAACGATTATCAGCATCTTGACAAAAAACGAGGAAAACCTCTTCAAAATAAAATTTAATAAAACCTAATGAACGAATTAACAGAAATTTCGCTATTAGAATTTAGAAATAATCTAACGTTCTATAATCAAAATCAGAATTCTATGTTTTAACACCTTTAAAAAATTTTTTTAATATATTTTAGAAGCTACAAAATAAAATTCGTTTATATTAGGTTTAAAAAAATTTTAATTTTCAAATTCATAAGAAATGTCCAAAATCGAAACTAACTGTGAAATCCATATTTTATAATCATAACAGAAAATTCATCTCGTTATAGTCATGCATGTTTTCAAAGCAGCAAAGGGGATATTGGTAAATATATTTAAAAGAACAATACATAATCTAAAAAGAACTATTTATATAATAATTTTCATTGTTTTTTTTATAAATTATTTTTCAACAGAAATGAAATTCTTTGTAATTGCCATAGTGACTATCGTGGTGTTTACTTCCTTTATCTCAGCTGGAATTGCTGCTATCCACTTTAAAAAGCAATTAGAAAAAGAGAGGCAAGGAAAGTAAGAGCCTATCATTTATTCAGGGTGTATTAGGTTCGATTAGTACCTAGCGTTGTTCTCCGCAAAATTCCAAGCATAATTTTCCTTATCCATTTTTCAAACTTCTCAAAAAAATGCTTGAAATCTTATCCAAATTTTGGCTATTATGACGTAATTCTAAGCTTTCTGACGTAATTTCGAAGTAAGCGAGTCTATTGACTCTGTCTCCTACCCTTTTATGAATGAACTTGCCTTCAGCAGGGAGGGAGGCAGGAAAAAATGTGTCATTACGGTATGAATGTTACGTCCGAAGGCTTAGAATTATGTCATAACTTTGGATAACGATTTCAAGCATTTTTTTTTTGAGGATTTTGAAAAATGGATAAGGAAAATTATGCTTAGAATTTTGCGGAGAACAACGCTAGGTACTTTATGACCATCGAACCTGATACATCTTATATATCTCAAATCCTCTTATGCTAACTTAATGTAGGTACTGTGTTAATTAATAACAGAGACGTAAACCATGCCGAGTCTGAAACAATGAATACGAAAGAAATAGTCACAACAGAATCAACAGAATCGGGAAGTGTTTTTTACGAGGAAATCCAGAGCGTCGTCCATGTCTGATGATGATCATAATGATGATGGCTACTTAAAACCAATCAAAAAACAATCAATTGCTGTTTATGAAGAAATTAAATAAACTGATGATAAATTATTTAGTGTCCATAGGACTTCGCAGCAAATCTTCGCCTAACAAGTAAATGAATTTATGTATAAGACATAAAGCGAGTTCAATTTGAAATTATGAAATTAATTTAATAATCACGTCATTTGAAATTATAAAATTAATTCTAGTATGAAAAGTCAAGGGAAAACAAGAATTAAGTATTTAACATCAGTTAAGTGAATCTATGAGTGTCAAAAAATGATTGTGAAACTGAACTAGTAAAATACAAATTTATAAAATAATTTTTGTCATCAAGTACTTGGTAGAAGATTTTGTTATTAAACTTCTAGTAATACACTTTAAGACTTTTAAAAGAATACTATAATTTTATAATTAAATATATTGTATAGAGTTATGAATAAATTCTCCTCATTTATCTGTTAAGTTCAATCTTAATCAAGAAAAAAGTATTTTCATTCGAAATCTATAGCCTAATTCTGTCGATATTCAATGCAAATTTCCATATAAATTCTTCAGTTTCAAAAACCCCAAATTTCCATCAATTCATCTGACGATTGAATATGATTACTTCAATTGCTAATGCAGATGCAAAAGTGAGCATTCTGTTTTCTCATTGCTGAGTTAGCACATTTTAACTTCTTAAAAACTTAACTTGGGGTAAATAATAAATCTATGGGGCAGTGGTTACTTACAGTATGAAGAAACAAGAGACACGAGGATCCACTTGACCACAAAAAGTTGACAGTTATTTGGTGAAATGGATCTTGTGTCTACTGTTTCTTAATTTTTGTGTGTCAAGTAAGTCCACCCAGTCGAGATCGGACACGAATATATTAACAAAGCAGCTATAACTAAAGTAAAACTGATTATGTTAATGCCAAATTGTTGTGACTAAAGAGCACTTACTGTTCCATTTCACGAGCATAGGGTCTAAAATAGTAACGAGTCTCTCTGAATGTATCTCAAAGTAACTAGTCGCCCACGACGAGACTAGATTCCAAGACCGGTCTCCTACATGGTAAAGTAGAGTAATATGTTGTGCTCCTGGGAAAAACGTTTATCTGTCTAAATGCGATAAAACCATTTCTGACAGTAAGGGCGCAAGAAAACCATGAGGTTAATGAGCCAGGAGATAAAATAATTATGTTAGACCTATAGTTAAAATGTAAGCCTAATATAAAATGGCTAATTTATGTTAGGCCTATATATCTTGATTATAGCAAGGCTTTTGATAGAGTTAAGTCTAATCTTCTCCTTCAAAAGTTAAATGTGATGGGTTGTTCGTCTAATATGCTTAACTGGTTTTCATCGCTCCTGTTGAATAGATCTTTTTCCATAGACAATATTATCTGTAAATCATGGGTTGGGAAAATTTTAAGCGGTGTGAAAATTTGGATAACTAAAGAATTTTAATCGTAAACGCAGATACAGACTTCTTACAATGTGCTTTCAGCTTCGATTGATCACGACCGGGCTGGCTTCAAAAGTATGCACTGCACACTTTCGAGAAATTGTTCCAAATATACCATGCAATCTATTGGCGACGAGATGGACTTATTGGTTACTGCTTTTATAGAGTTTTTTTAACATACTGACCATAGAAAGTTTCCTCAGTTTGGACACTTAATAATGTATTCGTAAGGGCAAAATGTATCATCCGTATAAGTTGAATTTCATTAAATACAATGCAATATTTCAGTACCCTTAAATTAATATAAAACTTTAAAATGTGAACAAATGTTTCGGTTTTATACATAGATCGAATTTTTAAAAAAAATAAATGTTACTATTTATTTACCTGTCAGAAAAGAGAAATTTGATCCCATTGTACCACAAAGTTCCATCTAAAATTCATCATTATGAAAATTTATTTTGACAAATAATCCCACAGTATATATTATGTATTAGGGGGAGGCCGCGGCCTGATGGGCTTTCACTGAACACAACTTCTGTGAAGTTAAGCTACATCAGGCACGGCTCGTCACTGGATGGGTGATCATCCGTGATAGCCAATCTTTACCCCCCGGCTAATGTGACCATCATACAGCAGTCGTGAATCCAGGTCCATCCGGGGACCCAACTCGTCGGCCTCTGGCCATGCAGGCCCTGGATGGACGTATTGGATCCAATTAATTAAAAAATAAAATAAAAAAATACATATAAAATTTAAAAATACTAGCAACCACTACCTTTACAAATAAAAGACGAAATTGGAAAAACCCGGGCGAAACCAAGAACACTTCCAAAAGGGGGTATCAAAACTATGTATTCCAGCCAATTTGCGTTAGCTAAAACTGATGTAAGTGCATCTTGCAGGAATTTTTATTATTGATATTAAATAAAAGAAGAGATGGGGTTTTTAACCACGTGTCGGCTTCTGTCCGTGGGAAATCGACGGATGGGCTCCAAAAAGTGCGGGTCGACTACTCATCTTTCGTTTTCCTTAGTTTTCCGAGCAGTGTTTAACAATATAAATATGCTATAATGTTTATTAATAAATAAAAAAAATAATACAGGATCCAGATAAATTATTATAAACCATTTCCCCATAGCAAATGTGGAACACCCTTAGAGTTTTATTCAGCGCATGTGCCAAAATACTTCTTCAAAATTGCCTTCTTATTTTGACGAATTCGGTTAATTCGGTGATAAACATAAAATTTAGGCATTTTAAAATAATTCTTAATATCAGCCTTCTATAAGACTTCAATGACGGAGGAAGACCGGATGGAACGAAAAACTCTTGTTATGCTTGGGAGCGGAAATAATTCAAATGAATATCGTTCGTGTTGAAATGGTTTTAAAATTTTATATATAAGCGTTTCTAAAAGTTTATTATTAAAGAAATCGTTTACAAAATTTTTCCTAGCATCTATATGACTTCGTCGGTCCAGTTCATTCTAGTTATTAAAATTGCTCTTTTTTTAACTACATAAATCAAAATCAAGACAGGAAGCTACACTACTGTTTATAAAAATCGCAACACCCTGATGGAATAGCCCAATCTGCATTAAATTTGGAGCATTTGCATATCATGGGTCAGAAAAGAAACCATTAGATTTTCAGGTCAATACAATGCGTTTTATTGTCACATTAGTATCGGGTGAAACCACCGTGGGATGCAATTACAGCCTCTAAACGTCGTGGCATTGAGTCAAATAAGCTCTGAATAAGGGCCTGGGGAATGTCCTGCCATGCTCTGTCTACACGGGTATACAGTTCATCCACAGTTGCTGCTGCAGGAGTCTGACGAGCCAATCGATGAGCAGCCCTGTCCCACACATGTTCGATTGGGCACATATCTGGTGAACGAGCAGGCCAGGGGAACAAGGGCGTCTGATATGCTTGGAAAAAGGCGAGGACATTTCTGGCCACATGCGGTCGGGCATTGTCCTGTTGGAATACAGCGCCTGGAAGGTTCTGCAGGAAGGGGATGACCTCGGGTTGCACAACTTCCCTGATGTACCGGTCACTGTTCAGATTGCCATGGATTCTGATCAGACGGGAACGGCCATGGTAACTGATTGCACCCCATACCATCACCCCTGTCGTTTGTCCTGAATGACGCTGCAGGATGCATTCTGGAAGGTCGCGCTCGCCACGATGTCTTCCGACTCGTATCCTGCCGTCATGGTGCTGCAAGTTAAACCTTGACTCATCCAAAAACACAACTTGTTGCCATTCAGCTTGCCACTGTTGGTGTTGATGGGCCCATTGCAAACTGAGGCGCCGGTGGTTATGAGTCAAAGGAATCCGCAACAATGGTACTCGTGCCATCAATCCTCTGAAAATCAAACGGCGTCGTACAGTGCTAGCAGACATTGTCCTGCCTACTGTAGCACCCCACTGTTGTGCTAACACTGTGGAAGTGGCTGTACGATCTGCTACACACATGCGATAGAGGTGTCTGTCATCTCGCGGTGTCGTCGTGCTGGGTCTTCCTGAGCCTGGTCTTCGGTGTGCCCTGTTCTCTTCGCTCCACTGCCTCCATTCACGCATAATTCTCGTTGCATTACGTCCTACACGAGCAGCAATGTCACGATACGACCATCCCGCTTCACGCAGACCAATTATGCGTCCTCTTTCAAAGTCTGTCAGCTGTTGATATGGTACCCTTCGTCGTCGTCGAGGCATGGTGTTCTTTCAAGCAATTACTCTGAAAATCTAATCATTTATACTCTGACCCATTGTATGCAAATATTGCAAATTGCATATGGATTAGACCATTCCATCAGGGTGTTGCGATTTTTATAAACAGTAGTGTATATTGTCTCTAACAGTTTCATAACAGTGATTTTAAAAGTAAACTGCCTCGTATTAATATTACTAACTTGTAAGTACAGTACACTTGATTTATAATATGTCATGGAAAAAGTCCACAATATTTAATCATTTTCAAATAAAAATTAAAAAATACAAGATATTCTATTATTTTTTTAACCGACTTCAAAAATGGAAGTTATCAATTCGACTCGTATGTATGTAATATTGTTGTAATTGCACAATATTCATATACACTATTATATCAATGAATTATGACCAGCACCCCGTCAAGGCACACGCATAGTTCGCCCCAGCAACGATTACACATTGCAAAATTTGCATAACAGGCTGAGAAAGCTTTAAAGCTGGTGCATCAAACGGCAGGTGCACAAGCCTCAAGATGGGTAAACGTCCGGATTTAACAAACATCCAAAAAGGGATGCTAATAGGCTATCGCAGCAAAGGTGGCACCATCTCCGAAACTGCGCGTGTTGTGAACTATTCACGGTCTGCTGTAGTGAAGGTGTACAAAGAGTGGACAGCAGTTACAGAAATCGCCTCCCAACGCCATCACTGTAAAGGGTCACGAGCCATCGACCAACTGAATGAGCGGCGCCTACGACGACTCGTAAAAGGTGACAGGAGAGCCACAGTCCAACTGACCACCAGATTCAACAATGGTGCCAACATCCGACATCACCGTTGAACGCATCCAGGCCTGAACAGTCGACGCATGGTTACTGCACCCATGTTGACCAGGGGTCATCGTCAAGGACACCTAGACTTTACACGTGAGCTCCCGCCATTGGACCACAGACGAGTGGGCTAAGGTCGCCTTCTCCGACAATTCAAGGTTTTTGCTCCATAAGATTGACGGGCGATGGCGAGTGCGTCGTGAACGCAATGAAAAGAGACTGCAGGAGATTATTGTGGACCGGAAACAGGCTGGTGGGGATTGTGTGAATGTGTGGAGGATCTTCTGGCTCTTAATTCGCCGGACATCAATCCAATCGAACATATGTGGGAGCACCTTGATCGCCATGTACGGCAGCCGGACCCTCCACCAATGACTCTCGAAGCTCTCTGGACATCGCTTCAAGCGGAATGGACTGCCATACCATCGGACACATACCGCGCACTTCTTGTGTCAATGCCACGACACCTAGCAGCAGTTATAGGAGCGAAGGGGGGGGGGGGGGCAACTTCCATTACTAACCGGGTGGTCATAATTCAGTGATATGACAGTGTATGTTAGTCTATGTGGGCTTCTAAACAAGTGTGCCAAATTTACTAAGTGTGTGTATAGGGTGTTACAGATAATTATAGGAGAGTATAACGGGAAGCCTTATCGGCTCGATTGCAGGGGACGGCTCGGTCGATTGGCAGAATGGAGGGAGATGAAGGTTAGGTTAGGTTAGGTTAGATTAGGTTAGGATGCAGCACGCACTCCTCCTTGGCTCAATTGGTCCTTTGCCAAGCAAACAAGTTTAACAAATAAAATTACCCAATTATAATTTGATGTCGATCTGGCCGCTGCAAACGAGCGGGTAGGCTTCCCGTTATACTGCCCTGTAGTTATCTGCAATATCCCGTATGTACGTTTGTCCACGTATTTATCGGAAATTAGAAATCGAATTGCAATAATTCTTTTTCTTTATTGGATTAAGGTACCTTTCAACTTAGGGAACAGTCCAAGTTTCTTCAAAATCGGGTTTTAGCTAGACGATAGTGAAAGTTTCATCAAAGTCGGCTTTTTTTTTTACTCTGTTATATTTATTTATTTATTTATTTATTTATTTATTTATTATTTACAATAACGGAACAATAAATTGGCAATAATCATAATACAACTATATAAAAGAAAAATTCAAATAAGATAAATTCAGTAATTTTTGTATCAAATGAATAAAAAGGCGCCCAAAAGGCCACGGAGACTGTCCAGGGACATCCTTAAAAGATTATAAATCCATCTAAAATTTCTTAAATTTTTATGGCATTAAACGGCAACGACAATATCAACAACAACAATATCATCAACAATAATATTAGTAATGATATTTTTTTTTCAACTTAAAACATTACAATATAACCAATAATAATATTAGTAGTAATTATTATAATAAAAAGAGTAAAACAAACAGAGGAATGTGTAAACAGAAGTTAAATTGTATGTAATTTGGCCCGAGCGAATGTTTCTAAGGAGATGACGTTTAAAAAATTGAAGAGGAGGTGCCTCCCGAAGTTCACCAACACATAGCACCTGAAATCGAAATTGATTAAAGCACTGTATAAAGAAAGTATGGACATTTCGTGCCAGGCAGCCATTTTGATGCCTATTTCGATACAATAATTGCCTCTTTTTTGCAGTAAATTCAAACTTGCAGAGTGAACAATTCTATTTTGACAAAAGTTAAACAGGAATGTGCCTCTGATGTTTGAATTTGCTGCAAAGAAGAGGCAATCATAGGGCAAAAAAGTATATAGTGCTTTAAAATTGTTCTCCTTAAGTAATTCACTCTATAAAATGGGATTATTATTTTTTTATTACTGATCTAAGGAGTTTAAATGATTAATTTTAAATTTAAATGTGGTTAGTCTCCTTTTAATGGGGAAAATCGTAAAATTAAATCGTTGAAAAATGGCGATATCTCAAGAAATAGTGTCATTAAGTAGCATTTGTAAAAATATCAGTAACATTTAATTTTATTTTGCTGATCTGATACCTATTTCTTGAGATATCGCCATTTTTCAACGATTTTTTGCCCATTTTGATTTTTGTCGATTACAGCGCCATCTGTGACCGAAATGACTTGAATCGTAGATTAAAATGGGGTAATTTTTCTGGAGAATCCGAATCTGCAATAAAAAATGGGGGTGCTCTTTAAATTTTTTAACTCCTCCCTCTCCCACCTCCAGGGGGTGGGGGGTGGGGGGTCGAGTTTGGTATCATTAGATGTCCCCCTTCTAGACGAACATTTTTCATTCCACTTTTTTTGATCCGATGTGGTTCTCGAGATATTTCAATGTCTTCAGATAAATTGAACACCCTGTATAAAACTGATAATGTTCCGCTTTTGACATATTGACGGTAAACTCAAGTTATCTTTTTTATTTAGACCTATTATTGTTGCTTATCAAACCCAATGCTTTTCTTTAATTTAGCCCCCTGTGTTTGTTCTTAATGTGGCTCCTAGGGTTTGCAATCAACATTTTGGTTTCATCATTTGGTGGTGAAAGCGATTGTAGCTGTAACCGAGGCCGTAGAGACCATGCTGTCTATGGTAGAGGGAGAAGCAGTCATAACAGAACCCAGAGAGTGGCTACACCAACGATTAGCAGTAACGAAGAGGAAGAAAAGAAGAAAATTATTGATAATGATTCCAAATCGGAAGATGCCTTTAACCTGAACAGAATACATGAAAACATAGATTCTAATTGCATCTTCAGCGTTGATAGCAAAAGAAAACGATAGCCGGAGTGAGGAGTAAGTAAAATGCCAAAGGTGTCAAATGAGAGCTCATAGTGATTGTGCCGGACCAGAAGGGTATTCATGAACAGAAAAAGGTCCTTTCACTTTCCTACAACGTAATTTATTAAACAATATTATTGTAAGGTTTAAGAAATTATATTGTGGAAAAGTGGAAGGACCTTTTCTCTTCTTGACTGTAAGTATCCACGGTTTTATTGCTACACATATATTCAGAAGTATATTATTATGTCTGATTTCTGCCGTTCAATAGAATAATGTAAACGTGGAGTATCTTTCTACGGGATCACATTACCACCTCTTCCTCTAATAATTGTATTATTTGGGTTGAAGTATAATTTGTCTTGAAGAATGAGCATTAACCACATTGTTGGATTAGCCAAGGAGATCCATTTGCTTGGCCTTCAGTGGGTTATATACGTTGTCCAGTCAAACGCAAAGATCAAATCTATCCAGAAAGTAATGGAATGCAGTGAAAGATTTAGGAATGATGGCGGTGTTGTAATGAGAACGATTAGCTGCCTCAGCATTTATGAACAATTTAGAATGGGATGTATTCTACAAAACAGTGTTGTAAATGCAGGAGCAAGTAGTCATGTTATAAAAATTCTATTGGAGACATTCTGTTTAAATATAAATATATAAGTTTAAAATGTACATACCTAAATCAAGTTCATTCTTACTCTGCTGTAGTTTATTCAGGAAAAAAGAGTTTTCTGATTGAATAATTAAGACAATCATTAGGCTAATACCAGTATGTAAGAGCATAGTTATTTGGATTTAAAAATTTTTCAATGGTAATTCATAGATAGTAAAAATAATAAAATCAATATCAGAAAGTAACGCCATTTATTTTTTTGAAAGAAAATTACAGAACATACAAGTAAATAACTACCTGAAATGCTCGTGTATTTTCCGTATAGGAACCTTGACGATTTAGGCATTTTCCCCAACGCTGCACTAGTTTCAGAATATCCCGCTCAAAGAACTCAGTCGGCTGTGAATACAGGCAATGGCGCACGGAAGATTTGAGTTCCTCTTCAGTCTCAAACCTCTGACCACACACAAATCTCTTTATAGAACCAAAGAGGTGGTAGTGCGAGGGCGCTAAGTCCGATCTGTAGGCTGGGTGATCTTGAACCTTTCAACCGAAAAGGACCAGTTTTTCCTTGACGATGTTGGCCATATGCGGGCGTGTGTTGCCATAAAGAAGTCGACGAACATCTTTCCTCTTTTTGGTCGCTTATCACGAATAGAACGCCGCAGTTTAGTCGACGTTTCACAATAAGTAGCGGTGTTGGCGGTTGACCCACGAGGCAGGAATTCTGCAACAGGATGTCTTACGTACCTCAAATAACTGCAAGCATGATCTTCTGCGCTGAAGGAGAAACTTTGATTTTTTTGCGAACCGGAGAAGGCTTGATATTTCCACACCATGCTTGCAGTTTTAGGCTCAAGTGTGAAGTGCAAGATCCAGGATTGATCTTCTGTGACAATGCTATTCAGGAAACGCATTTTCCTCCTAGTTGTACCGCTGCATGTGTTGCAGACTGCATGCCTTTCTGGTGTCAGACTTTTTGGAATCCAAACCGAACAGAGTTTGCGGTATTTAAGCTTCTCATGCACCATATCCCATTCCAGATCCATAGGATATGTGAAACGTTTCACTCACTTCATTCAAAGAAATGCGACGGTTTTCTCTGATTGTATTGTTCATATACTCGATAATGGCTGGCGTTGCCGCTGACACAGGCCACCCAGAATAGTGTTTATCAGCAAGGCTAATTCTTCCTTCCCGAAATGTTTTAAACCAATTGCACACATTGAAATAGTCCAGACAGTAGGCACTGTAAACTTCTACAATTTCCCCATGAATTTCAGCTGGTTTCCTACCTTTTGCGAAAAGAAATCTTATAACAGCTTGCTGTTCTTCCACTGTAGGCGATGTGATAGCAACGGCCGTTTGTAAAACGAGTGATAGCACGTAGTGCGCGTGCGCAAGAACAATTGTTGTTATGCAATGTTTGTGCATGTACTCAGCCTTCGTTTTGGCTTTGCTAAATTTTGCTCAGACACTATATTTCTTCCATTAAAAAATAAATGGCGTTAGTTTCCGAAATCCCCTCATATTTTACAAATCTCAGAATTACAAATGGGCAATTTTATACATGTTAAAATTTATTTCTAAACTCGTCACTATCTTCTAGTTCTTATACAGTAACTTTGCATACATACTTATACAGACAGGAGAGCGAGTCGTCCATTTGCCCTTGTTACAATATCGAGAACTTTCTCCGATCAGTATGTGATTCGTTCTAGCTGTGTATCTCACTGTTGACCCATGAACGACCATTTCACAGTTGGGCGAAATATCGGGAATTCTACATTTGAATGAATTTTCTGTTTAAAGGGAATTTATTTGGTTAGTTGATCAAAAGTGAATGAATTTTCATTCAAAAAAATAACTAATATTTACCTAGAAACAGTTGCACTTCGCGTACAAGTGAAGACTTAAATCGTGAATTGGATTTGTACTTCCACAATTTGCTATCCATTTCATTTCAGAAAAATCGGATTCGTCTAGGAAAAATATGAGCATTTGTCAGTTATTCATTGACAATGTGTTTAATTATAAATTTAATTCAAGCATAATTTCGGAATTACAGCAGGTTAAAAGTTGTTTGCATTTTATGGCATCGTAGTTTTGTTCTTCTTTTTGTCCTTTGATATGCTCACCAATTGAGATATTATAAAGTTGAAAATGAAAATCTGAAAGATATATGATATAAAGTTAATATGATATAAATGTTAATAAAGTTTAGCGAGAGAAATAAACACCAGATTATAATTTCTTCACACTTTAAATTCCATGACCTTTTTCTTGTAACATGAAAACCGCAGTTATGGTAAATGCTTGGAAATCAATTGACTGAATCGCTTTTGTTGATACCGTTAGTCGAGAATTGGGATGAATTGAAATGCAACTTTTGATACTATTATCCACTAATATATCAACCGCGCTTGTTGTTTTAGCCAAACGAACACCCAAAGTAGCTTTCTTCATAATATGCAATAAGTTCCATCCTATATTAAAAAGTTAAAATAATTATTATAACCTTGATTTTTTTTATTTCTTTTTAAAAAAAAGTAATACTTTTTAATGAAGCTTTTCAAGTTGCCCATACTGTTTTTTCTAGTTATCTTCTATACTGTTCTGTATATATAAAGAAGGATGTTTGTGGGTTTGTTTGTGTGTATTGAATACGAATCTACAGTTTTATTCCGATCTTGATGAAATTTTGTATACTTGGCCTTCAAAGCATGAGGAAGGTCACTGTCTGCCTCAAATTTCGGAAAAATAATAATTATCGATAAAAAATCGATATTTATGGTTATGGCAGGGCATATTAATGAGAAGTATCTCATGACAACCAATGAAAGGAAAAACTTGTAACAATGCATAGAAATCCTGTTATTCAGGCTTTTGTGCAACAATAGGTATCGGCAATGGTATCAGCCGTGACCACCGAGAGAGAAGGCCTCCGCAATGACACTGAATACATTGTTACATCATCATAGATAGTGCATTGTTATTCGTATTTCTACCAATAATATGCCCTGAATTTGCACTATCTATGATGATGTAACAATGTATTCAGTTTCATTGCGGAGGCCTTCTCTCTCGGTGGTCACGTATCAGCCCCTAATTCACACTACGCTCGGACCAGCAACAAATATCTCATGAACAACAATGCAAGGCAAAGTTCGTGCAACAATAGGCCCGTCGTGTTCGCATCAACAATGGTATCAACGCGCGATTCACCAATAACAATGAGCACAAAATGATGAGGCAATGATAAAGCAATCTTTTCCAAGAATTATAACAATGAA
Organism: Rhysida immarginata; assembly: GCA_023313115.1. Classification (NCBI taxonomy): domain Eukaryota; kingdom Metazoa; phylum Arthropoda; class Chilopoda; order Scolopendromorpha; family Scolopendridae; genus Rhysida; species Rhysida immarginata. The sequence goes on along the minus strand of JAHWFO010046617.1, from coordinate 30,144 downwards.
CATAAAATGATGATGCAATATGGATAAGTTTCAATTTGTAACAATGTCTTCGAATTCATTTCCTGGCCTCCCATTTGTTCTCCTAGTATTTCAGCCAATACCGTCTTACTATTCCCTATGCTAACTATACACTACCCTATCAAAAGTCATGGGACAACCCTGATTTGCATGAAAATGGGACATTCCTTTGCAATTTCACTGTTGGCATTCTTCCCAGCACTACATAACAGAGAGTATGCTATTATGAGATTATGCTTGCGTGAATGCTGTAAGAAAGTCTCAAAGAAAAGAACTTTCCGACTTCCAAAAAGGTACAATTGTTGGGTGCCATCTCGCAGGCAAAATTGTTAGAGAGACGTCAACCCTCCTAAACCTCCCGAAATCGATCGTTCACAACGTCATCCGGGCTTGGAAAGAGAAAAGCACCACAAGTGTTCCGCCTAGGACTTGGAAGACCCAAGATCATGTCGGCCAGAGACGAAAGGGCTCTTCGTAAAGTGGTCACTGCAAACCGTCACACATCTTTGATGGACTGACAAGATCGTTCATAGAGTCGACGGAAACAACTGTGAGAATCCTGACTGTTCGCAGGGAACTCCATACAACATGTTTTTATGGCAGAGCGGCAGCCCACAAACCTCACATCAGCACCAGCAACGTAGCGAGGAGATTGCAATGGTGCAAAGAGCGACGACATTAGATTCTGGATCTATGGCGAATGGTTGAATGGAGTGATGAGTCCCGCTACACCATCTGGCAATCGGATGGACAGGTTTGGGTATGGCGAACGTCATCTGCCAAGCAGTAATGTGCTCACGGTGAAGTTCGGCGGAGGGTCGGTGATTGTGTGGGGGTGCTTTTTATAGTATGGATTGAGTGCAATCGTTGCTGTGGACGGACATCTAAACGCAGAGCGTTACCAAGACATTCTGGACAACGCAGCACTTTGGCAAAGGCCCTTTTCTGTTTCAGCACGATAACACACCTTGCCATAAAGCAAGGGCTGTAGGCACAATGTTTGATGAAATTTTTTGGAAATTTCAAGTAAAATGATGTAAAAATTTAAAAAAAGAGAAAAATTAAATTTAAGTTATTATTTGGATTTTTCTTTTCCCTCCTTTGCACTTTGAGTGGGGATTTTGACGGGTGAGGGTTTTTGGCCGGATCTGGAGTAATCTACTATACAATAAACTATCCGTAAATTATCTGTAACTTTAATTTTTATAGCTCTAAATCATCTCTAATTTGAAAAAAAAGGGGGGAAGAGAGATCCAAATATTACTAAAATGGAATATTATTTATGTTCTCGAATGAAAATGAAATAATAAATTTTAAATATTTACGAACAAATTAATGAAGCCCTATGGCTACTATGTAAAACCACAGAATAACATCTGCTCACTACCATCGCTTAGCATGGGAAACGGCGAAGCTGTCCATTCTGTGTTATTCTGTGTAAAACCATCTGACAGCATCATCATTCGAGGAATCAGATTTGAACGCTTGCTGCCACACTACCTTCTAGTCACTGTAACTCGACTAACAAGGGGACCGCACGGACATGTCATCACGGATTAGGTTGAAATATTCAGAGGTTAATCTACAACATTATTATATACCTTCTGTGTAAAATATTTGAATTTCTCTTCGGAGAAAAAACAAAATTTTTTACGTTTAATTTTATAGTGCCAGATAAGCCAAATGAGCGCTATATTGTATCTCGTTTGATTACTGCTGCTGCCACCAAAGGATCCGCTTTACGTGTGCATTGTCGTCGAAGGAGCACAACCGCTCGGGAGGATCGTAGCATAGAACTTTCAGCAAAAAGAGGATGAAACGAGACACCTGCACAGATGGCCGCAGATCTTGCTGCTGCTACAGGCACTCTTGTTTCTGCCAGAACCATTTCCCGTCGGTTGAATGATGTCGGGCTGTATGTACTGAAGCCTGTCAAATGCATTTCACTAACTCCGTTCCATCGACGGAAGAGATTAGAGTAGTGTAACGAGCATCGTGCTTGAGGCGATCAGGAGTGGTCTATGGTGATTTCTCCGACGAGTCTCGGTTTACTAGGCAGAGTGATTTTGGACATCAACTGGTGTGAAAAGGGAACTCGTTATCACCAACATACACGTTCGGGAAGTGCAAGGTTTTGGTCAAGGAGTCACGGTATGTGTGGGGGGGGGGTATCATGCATGATGCCAAAACACCTCTTTATCTTTGCAGAAGGGTCTGTTAAAACAGCACGGTATTGCAGAGAGAATCTTCTGGATAACGTTCGTGTTTTCCGTACATACTTTGTGTTCATGGACGACAATGCCCGTCCGCAAGGGCGAACATGGTATCAGATGTTCTTGACAGTGTTGATATCAAGCCTTTGCAATGGCCCGCATACCGGCTTTTGCAAAAGTTCTGGAACACCTGCGGATGCGTCGATATCGGGGGATGGAAGCATCCACGGAACAGGTGCTTTTGAAGACGTGGGCGATACCATAATGTAAACTTATATAGGTGGAATGAATGCGATTCGGATGCAAGGATATTGCGATAGAACGTAACAGAATCGAGATGACTGTCAAACATCGCTAAGCAGCTCATTGTCAACCAGATGACTGTCCACAGAGTCGCAGAGAGGGTGAAGATGGGGGAAGACCTCAAAGATCGCCCACGTGCAGGCAGACTTCGCATTATCCATCGTATGGATGTCAGAAAAGTCTTTGAACGTGACCCGATTCTCAAAATGATACAGTTCGCAAAGAAAAAGAAGATTTTTTTGGCACGGTGTCCAGAGCCATCAAGGGTAGAAAGAGTTTGAGGCGCGTGGCAAGACCTTTGCTGACGGGTGGCATGCGAGAAAAACGTCGGGAGCGCTGTCGTCGCCTTCTCAGCGACTTGAACAGCCATGGCAATCGCATTGTCATCTTTTCTGATGAAAAAACCTCCACGGTCAACGCGGTCGTTCTGCGGACTGTCTTTCAATAGGACGGTGCCCCGGCCCACAGTGCCAAGACCGTTCAAGAATGGTTGGGGTCGAACATGAACTTCTGGTCGAAGGACTTTTGGCCTCCTCATTCGCCTGACCTCAACCCTCATGACTACAGCGTATGGGCGCATATCTAGAACAAGACCTGCAAGATCCGTCACAGCAACGTCGACCAGCTGAAAGCATCTGTGAACCGTGAAAGCATCTGTGAACTGAAAGCATCTGTGTGGACCGCCATGAAGGAAGACTACATCCGTAATGTTTTTCGGGGCTTTAGACCGCACCTAGTGTGTGCTTGCCGCCGATTGCGGTTATATCGATTAATATGCATTGTTATGCATTTTGTACACACCAACATCAATTCTGATAATAAAAAACCGTGTCTACCTGCATCACACATGTAGTTATGTCATTTTTGCGGGGGTCCTCAGATGTGTAACAGAACTTTTCCAAAATCCGGTACTCCCCGGACCTCAATCCCAAAGAACATGCCTGGGACGCTCTTGGCAGACGTGTGGCTGAAAAGGAAACCCCCTGCCAGAACGCTGCAGGAACTTACTGCGTTACATGAAGAATGGGATACGATCCCGGCTGCTCTGCTCAACAGTCTGGTGGGAAGCATGCCAAACAGATGCAAAACCTGCATTGCAGTTCGAGGCAATACTCACTATTAAGAGTCTCAAATTTCAAACCGATGACAAACACCAACGTTTTTCTATAGTCATTCATTGATGATTCATGATATCTCTTCTTCTTTTGCCATTATGTTCGTTTCCTTAGTTCAAATTGCATGCCATTTTGTGTTATAAAGCCACTGTAATAAGTCTACTGAAGTATTGATAACGTTTATTTCTTGGGAAAGTATTTATTGATAAAAATGTTGCTGTTCCTTAGCATTGTCAAGTAGTGTACAATAGATGATGTTTATTATAGAAGTTGAACATTTAACATCCATAAAGCTTGGTTTCATACAGGGTAGGGACACATTAATATGACCACCTCTCCTCGAACATGTTGGAGTATGGTATGCGGATGAAAAATCATTGAATATCATTAAAAGCTGACAACAGCAGACGTGTAGTAGCATCCGTTAACAGAGCAATTGTCGCCGTCATGGGCAGAGCAAGAATAGAGCAACATTTCAGAAACGGCCACTTTTGTGAACTGCTCTAGGGCAGCCGTAGTGAAGGTGTACCGCGACTGGACGAACCAGACAGTTTCGAGCAACCGAAGATGCATCTGTGGGGCCCCACGGACTATCGATCCTAGAGGAGAGCGTCGGTTACGACGCCTGGCCAAGACCAATCGGCGTGCCACTGTTGAGCAACTGACACAGAAAATGAACAGTTCGGCCATTAGGTGTGTCAGCAACAAGACAGTGCAACGATCCCTCTTGAGGTTGGGGCTCCGGAGCAGGCGTATGGTAACAGCACCAATGTTGACGCCTGTCAATTCGCAATGAACTATCGCCATTGGACCTCGGCCGAGTGGCAAAGGGTTGCTTTCTCTGACGAGTCGCGGTTCTTGGTGAACAGAGTGGACGGACGATGGAGAATTCGCCGGGAAGCATCTGAGAACAGGTATCCCGACACCATCGTTGGCAGATGACAGGCTGGTGGGGGAGGTGTGAACGTTTGGGGGATATTTTCGTGGTATGGTTTGAGTCCACTGATACCGTTGGAGGGTACACTGAATGCTGTTCGCTACCTGACAATCGTCGCAGACCAAGTACACCCCTTCATGTCGACAGTGTTTCCTCAGGGTGATGGCACCTTTCAACAGGACAATGCTCCCTGCCATACTACCAAAATTGTCCACGACTGGTTCGAGGAGAATGAGGATGAATTCAAGCTACTCCCATGGCCACCAAAACTCCCCGGACCTCAACCCCATTGAACATTTCTGGGACAATCTCGATCACCATGTCCGCAAGCTGGACCCTCCATCATACTCGGTGATGGAATTACAGGATGCACTGATCGCCGAATGGTCCCAGACACTTGCAACCACCTTCCGAGGTCTTATTTACTCTCTGCCACGTCGACTAGCTGCTGTGCTTGCCGCCAAAGATGGATATTCAAGATACTAGCAGGTGGTCATATTAATGTGTGCCAACCCTGTCAGTAATCATTTATCAAATACAAACTGGGTAGGCTTCAGCGCAATAGAATGACTAATAAAACACTTCTTTGTTTTCCTGAGCACGTTGTTGTGTAGCTCACCCCAGAAGAAGTCCTAGTGTTTCTTTCTTTTTCGAATGATCGGTGTGGGAGTCTCTTAGGATCAAACTATATAGAATGAAAAATCAATTAGAGGCTTTAACTTAGCAGCTAGCAAACACTGTCAACAGATCTAAAAGTTAATACAACACATGGCCATCTAAGAGCCATAAAACAGAGGTGGTAATCGTTCAGAAAGGTCAAGTCATCCAATCTACAATTTCAACTGACCGTTAACTTATCAATAAAATCAATAATAGCCCAGTATATATACATTCACCAATATATAATACGATTCCTTTTGTTCTTAAACAATATGCAATCCTACATTACAATCACCATACTTATTTATCCTTCCTGAACGTCCGCGTTCTAAAATGGCGGCAAAGATTCGAAAGCCAAAACTGAATTCTCCTATTTCCAGCAGAATACGGAAAGTCTATTCATCTCGCATGTCGTCGTAGAAGAAAACAAATACGAATATATTATTTTGTTCGAATATACATGTATTCTAATGATGTGAAGTGGTTTAGATTTGCAACTTATTGTTTTTTAGGGTCC
>JAHWFO010046617.1:7283-22206 GCA_023313115.1 Rhysida immarginata | reverse complement strand
TATATTATTAAAGACTTGTCGGAAGAAAGTTTTCACGTCTTTTCCAGCTAAGGAAAACACAAGATGAATAGTTAACCCGCATAGTTCCCGAGCCCATTGGACGCCTTTAGAAGTTCGAGTATCGCGGCACTTGGTAACGATTCAAGTTATTGAAAAAGAAACATCATTGCAAGAAGAAACTTGGTAACGATTCAAATATAGTAAGTCGGTTTCAGCTATACCATATACAATATCATGCAAATTGACTGGCTTATATCGCGTTGATACCCTCTCTAGAAGTGATCTTTGTTTCGCCCGGATTTTTCGAATTTGGTCTTTTACTTGTAATGGTAGCGTGCTTTTAAATTTATATATACAGTGGGATTATATATCATTATTTTAGCTGAAAATATTAAATTTTCCATAGTGAAAAACTTAGATGGATATCTGTGGGGAAATCGACAAAAATTAGGCAGTCGAATGAAAATTCCTCTTTTACAGGTAAGTAGATAGTAAAATCTGTTGTTGTTTTTTCTTTTACATTGATTAAAATCTATGTATAAAATCAAAACACCTGTTCATACTTTATCTATTATATTGAATTTAAGGGTACTGACAACTTTATAGACTGTATTAAACTTTTGCATATTTAGTGCATTTAAAAATCTCTAAGTCTGTATTAAAATTTTAACTTTATTTTATATATATTTGAACGAATTCCAACAAGTAGTTTCCGGGTTATGCAGTCAACATCTTAACACGTGCTGATTAGAGCTCGCATGTGAGCACTGTTACGATTTTGAATGCGTAACTCGGAAACTACTCGTTGGAATACGATCCAGTTTAAACGGTATACACAGTTTTCTGTGCCCTATTACTCCCCCAAATTCCATTATTCTAGGTGTTCTGGAATCTTGGTGGCGGCATTTTTATTTCTGATCATATCTCAGTTATCGTTCAAATTCGGACCCATGTTCATATGAACTTTTTTGCTTAGAATCACCAATACTACCTCCCCTAAAAGTTTGTACCAGGAATTTTGAGACACCCTGTATATTAGTGAGCATCTAGAAGCACTTGAGTAACAGAATAGTTTTTATTATGTATTTTTGGCATTTTTTCAAGCTTTCAAAAGAGGATATGTACTTATTATTAATGACAATTTTAGTCTATATAAGTAATGCAGTATTTTTTTTTTTCGAAGCGGGATTGATTTATTGTAATTTTCTCCATTATTGTATAATCTCCATTAAAGTCTATGGCATTATACCACTTATACCCTCTTATGGATATTAGAGGGTGTATGCTTTTGGGGTATTTATAGTAGAAAGTAAAAATCAGTAGCTTTTCGTTTTGGAAGTAATGGATATTTGTTGTCTTGTTGATTTTTCTATGAAGATGTTATCTTTCGATTCGCATGGCATTAGCATTTTGACAGACAATATATCCTATTGCAAATTATTGGTAGAAACCGATATCTGTTTATCCTGGTTAATGAACTAAGTGAATAAATTAATTGAAAATTCTGGTTTTTCATTTACTGAAATCTCGATGTAATGATGTGCGGTCATGGAAGTGAATTTTGACATTTGTAATTACTGCTCCTTATCAGTTCTTCAATTGATTCAAATGCCTATGTACCTGTGGATATTCATTGAGATAATTCCGAGTTGAATTTCATACGGAATGTTTCACTTTTTTATGTCAGCAGGTGGCACAAACTTTAGGCTTAATTACAAATAATTCATTTTACTATAAATATTACAAAATATACTGTATTTAATGTGGATATTAAATTAAATTAAAAAGATGATATCTAGCAGAAATAAATTTTTTAATTATGTCGGCAGCCTTTAAAATGAAAGTAAATGCAACATTTATCATTTAATGATGTCCCTTTTAATGAAGACTTCTTAATATTTTAAAAAATAACTGAGTAAATTTTATTTAAAAAGAAATGATTTTTAAATGAAATATTTATAATGATTAATAATAAAGACTACAACATAGACTGTTCATTGGTGCTGGTCTGTGATTAGATGGCCGGCCAGGTGGCCGAGAGGGCTAGGGCGTAGGCATGCATGGTTGTGTTTGTCCTGGGCTGCGTATAGATATAATTTGTGTAAAAGGCGCAAAATGACCTTAGTAGTCGACGCCAAATTTTCTAGCCCCCCCCCCCCCCTGTGATTAGATGCGCAAGCAGCAATAGTTATAGTCTTCAAACATATTGGGTCTTAGTTGTTTGTAAATATAGGTATATGGATCTTTTAGCGTCTAATGGTTTAATTATTATAACATTCCTACCGTTTTGCTGTAAAGTTATTTAGATACAGCCTGGTATTATTTCAGTTTGTACAAATTTATTGATTCAAAATAATATTATTCTTGTTGGTTGATTAATAATAAATGTAGGTCAACCCTTTGGCTCCCTTTTGTATTATCAGCCCACGCCCCCCCCCCCCCCCCCCCCCCCCCAGTGTTCTTCTGAAGTTGTATTTGAATATCATATAACACATGCCCTGAAGAATACTACGTATGAAACGCGTCGACTCCATATTTGTTGTATTAAAGATCCATATTCTTATAATAGTTATAGTGTTAATTAGTGTAAATTATTACTGTTCGTGCTAGGAAAACGTAGTCCAATCAAAAATTTATAATGACTTTGGGGGAAATGATTGATAACTACTCCGTAAATATTAGAGAACATAGTTTAAGTAGAACTTATTTATTAATGAAATTATTCAAAAGGAACCTATCATAATTTCATTATTAAACAAACATTAAACTACTTCTAATAATCAAGTATAGAGACTATTGATTTCTATGCAGCGCTGACCCGACCAAAGTTTTGGGTGCTTGTTAGATAATTTTTATCACCTTTCGGTTGCAATTTTTTTTTAAGTTTTTAATTAAATTTTTAAACTTTTCCTGCCTTCAGTACTTGTATAATTGTAACATGACACCTTCCAAGTTTTTCCGAATTCTTATTTCTGTGACTTTCGCCTCTATTTCGGTGTGGAAAGGAGACTTTTTTTTTTTTTTGAGTGTGCAAACTCGTTCGTAATGCTATAATGAGAACTAGAACTCGTTTAAAAATATTTTATAATACCAAACGACAATGTTCAATGTTAAAAGAAAAGAAATTTAGAAGTTATTGAACAGACCTAAGTATCTTAGTTAAAAAAATGAGAAAAACTTGGATGATTCTGAATAAATATTTAGTCTGTAAAAATATTCTTTTTAAAATAATATGATCGGGTAAAATTTAAGAGGCAAATTCGGAAATTACTTTTTTAGAAAATTCTATGTACAGTCGGCGCAAAAAGGCTTTTACCTGCTCCGTAAAAACTGAGCTTACTGGATGTTAAACAGTTGCAAAATCGTTACTGAAAGTCAAGGCAGATTATACTGGACCTTCTGAATGAAAATAGGGTAGCAGGGATGCAGACCTGCCAACTATTTCTGGAGGAAAACCGGGTGATAGTAAGTTTTTGTAGGGTAAAATATACATATCGATAACATATTTAATTGTTACAAAAATTGTGCACTTAAATTTTACTTTTGGACTTAATTTTACACTATATGGAACCCGTCAAAATTTGACTGCAAATAACTGTGTGGTCACAATCAGGAACTCTGCTAGCATTCATAATAAAATTGACAACAATTACATACAATAATTAACGACGATAACAATGATCAATGCGTATGCGCAGAAGTGGCGATTTTGCTCTTAAAAAAAGCGCTTTGCTTTTTAATGTATAGGATTAGGATGTTACAGTGGCATATTATACACTAGTAAGGGAGTAAGCACTATACCGTACGTGAATTAAGTACTCAGTAAGTGAGTTGCTGGTGCATCATAGGGAAAGAAGGGAAAATTTTAGGGGTTCTTTTACTTGAGTACTATTCGCCGGGAGAGTTTTATGATCCGTCGGGTGACTGGGTGAGATTGTCAACATCCGGGTGAGTTGGCAGATCTGGGGATGTGCTATTCAGGTGCTCAACTGTGACTTAAGTCAAAACCTTTTTGCATCCGACTGTATATAAAATACTTATAAGGGTAGATGTACTAATGAATTCTAGCATTACAAAACCCATAATTTTTAGAATATGTGTTTGCTTTAACCTGTTTAACCTGGCGCGAATCCATTTCTATAGGAATTCCTGATTTTTCATCCTTCGTTGTTCGCAGGATCAACCCCCCCAGTCCGCGGGGGGGGGGGGGCCCAAGTCAAATAAAGATGCCAGAAAATTATAAATCCAAAAGTGTGCGGCTTAACCCGTCCGTTAGTACAACTTTCATAACTTCAGGATAATTCTCTAATATTCTATTTGCTTTTAGAGAATTATCCTTTTTTGCTTTGATAAAAGATAGTCTCTATCCGAAACGTCAGCTTTTTATTTTGATTTTGATTAATTATTTTTGTTTATTATATCTTATTTTTTATTTAAATTGTATTTTTAATTAATAATTATTATTTAACATTTCTTTATAAAATATTACAACAGAATCGAATCTAATTTGCTAGACTTAAATAATATCCTGTAATTAAGTATCTGTTTTACTGAAATAGGTCACATCTCAAATAAATGTTAATTATGTAACTAAGTACACACTTATTTCTGGATGTATTAGGCGAATATTTAGATTAGGTTTCCAATTTTGACAACCATAATGATAACGTGAATGAAATGGTGTTGGTGACATGCGCATAACGAATTGATATTTAATGCTACAGGCGACCGATTTCTAAACAGAGTTCATAGATACGTTGAAGTGAATAACTGAATAATTTAAAACTTCAACAATTAATTAAAAAATACAAAAACGTGAAAGTTTACTAAATGACGGGTTTAATAAATTCAAAAGAATGAATAAAATATTTCTTAAAACGCCAAAATATTAAAAATTCCCGATTTTTAAATTTTTTAACAATTTTAGCCTAATAACAATTTCGATAATAATTTAGACTTAATTTTGGAAAGATTAATTTTTATTACAATTTATAGTTTAAATCCTCTAAATTATTCATAAAATAGTGATTACATAACAACCATATTTTAAAATTGTGAATGGATATCTTTGAAAGAAAATGCCATATTTAACATAGAATGCTATACTTTACATGAAGATTACCCAAGAGAAATTAAGTGAAAACGTTTGACCTAGTGCCTTATTTTGTATAGATAATATATATAGGATGTCCAAAAAGTCTGGTAACATGACAGATATCTCAAACCTGTCAAGTAGGCAAGATCTAATGAGTGTGATTTATAGGTAATATGGGGTGGGGAATTCATTTCCGCACTCAAATTTGACCTTGCCCCCCAAATCCATCCTTGGTCATGACTCGAAAACTATTAAAGACCGAGAAAAATTTTCAATTGCTACCCTGTAGAGCAACACCACGTTAGTCTAAAAACAATTTTTAATCACACCCTTCCCCTTGAAAGATTTTGAAAATGGGCGAGAAAGAGTCACTCAAGGTCACGTTGAGCAGACCAGGTTGGCTGAGGTTTCTAACACATTTGAATTGCAGTGAAGCATACAGTGGGGAACGGGAAGGGGAAGCACACTCTTGAGTAACTCTTTCTTGCCCATTTCCTCAAAATCTTTCAAAGGGAAGGGTGTGATTAAAAATTGTTTTTAGACTAATGTGGCGTTGCTCTACAGGGTAGTAATTGGAAATTTTCTCTATCTTTAATAGTTTTCGAGATATTACTTATAAACCAAATCCACAGATCTCACCTACCTGGCAGCTTTGAGATATCCGCCATGTTACCAGACTTTTTTGGCCACCTTGTATAATGAGATACATTTACTTTCATTTGAACTGTGACCTATTTTAGGATAGTCTTTATGTTAAAATCATATGTTCGCATCGATTTTTATAAATAAAGATTACTTTAGAATTTCCAGCGAGTAGCAGTCCCTTAAATATGTAAATGAGAGGAAATTATCTTCACGTTTTGATGTCTTGACAGAATATTGTTCTGTAAAATACTTTTCGAATGATGTTATCCCAAATCTGGACAGCAATCTAAAACCAATTCACTCAAATTAAAGCATTTTGATAGAAGTTGAATAATTTCTTCAGGTTTCAACACAAAACCTGAACGCGATGTCACAGATAAACTTTTCAACTTCAACAAGTTAAGATTTCTAAGACGTGGTCTAGAAAACCTGCTGTAACAATGTAGATGCTTCAAACGAGGACAGAGTTTGAGAATTGTGCTAATATTAATTGGGGAATACATATGAAGTTCTAAAGTCTTCAAATTTTCCCCAAGGTTTAGTAGAAGAGGCGCAATTCCTTGTTCGAAACAGATTTCGTCTTGAACATCCTCGACAGAAAGTCATTTTAGCTTCTGCATTGTCCTCAGTTGTAACAGGTGAAAATTTGTTGGTCCATGGATGTGTAATCTAGTTATATAAGGGCATGTTTTTACCAAAATAAGGGAGTGATTTGGATCAAATAAGGAACAGTCGTATTTATATTCTTTTAATTGGCAAATACAAACACAGCGCGAACTTTGTTCGTGAAAAGTTTCCAACGTTTGACCAACCACTCTATGGACGTTTCCAATGATACAAAGACGTGGTGAATACCTCAAGAGAAACTTGATTCTTTCCATTAGTTTTGAACAGTAATCTAAGCTACTACAGAGATGAATTTCTTGAAGCCTTGGACATTGGATCAAACGATTTGTACTTATAAAGATAAATAAAAAACTCTTTTTCCACAACAAAAATAGATTAAAAAAATACAACCTTACAAGCTGGAGAATTCTTTTGATAGCAATTGCTACCATCATTCAGCAACCAGGAGTCCTGACTCCGAAGATCCGACGATTGTCACCAGGGAAAATTGGATCGAATATCACATCTACTTAAACGGATTAGAAGCTTTGAGATGGCGTCGATGGATAATGTCTTCAGTGATTTCGGCGAACTTATGCGAATGAGAATCTTCTCTTCTTCCATTTTGGTTCATAGGATTATATAAAACTTGAATTAAAACATCTCCCTGTTAAAAGGAAAGATTGCTGATATAATTTTTTGTACACATTAAGAAATAATGTTTATTGTCTTGATTATTTAATTATAGACGGATTGCGAAAATGTTTTATTTAGTAATAATTCTCTTTAAGAAAATATGAAACCGTTATAATGGTAGGCGTGTCAGACCAAATAATGACTTAAATAATAACTGCGACAGGAATTAATGTAATTATCTTGAAAGAAATTTTACGGAAATGTTTACTGAACATTAAAAGCATACTTAGATAAGTTAGATCCAACTGTTGGATTAGATAGGATCAACAAGAATTGATCATCTTCCCTAGGATCAAACCATTGACGTTTATACACTTTTATATTAAGGTACAGCAGGATTCCATCATATCGCGAGGTTTCTGGGGATGGAAATATACATTTATTTCTAAAAAGATGGAGTACCTCCTCAGTACCATTTTAATGTTAAGGCCCAGGGTCCGGCTCAGTGGATGAAAAGTTTCGGGCGGTATTTTGGAAAGGGCGGCAAATTTTCAATAACTTTTTTTTCAACTGTTTTTTTTTTCTTTTATTTAGAATAAAAAGTAGAAAATTTCTTTGGAAAATGGAAAATGGCATCTACAAAATATATTCGTGTAAATTAACATTTACTTTTCTATGGTATCACTCCTGAGAGGCGGCAAACAAATTCTCGCTTCAGGCGCAAGTTTCTCTTGAGCCGGCCTTATTAACGGTTGCCTTAAAGGATTGATGTACCATCTGTCTAAGAAAAGAGTGTGCGCAACACAGAGTGGAAAATGTTTGTGGCAACAATGTTTATCGTATCCTGTAATCCGCGCTGCGCGTTTGAAACCCCTTACCATTTAACGTTTTAGGGAAAAATTAGCTCCATTTTTGGAACTCAAATCAGGTGAACGGATATAGCCAACTAACAAAAATAAAGCTATAATGACAAAAAATACACCACTTTCATTTTCGGTGAACCACTTTTTACTAATTTTGTACAAATTCGAATGCAAAGTCTCGACATCGGCGCCTAATAATGTAATTTTTTAAGCTAATAACAAATATTTTACTTTTAAATTGATTGATTAGGATTTCATATCAGTAATAGATAATTATCATGTAAATTATTTTATAATGATTATTAAATTTAGGAATTATATTTTGTAATACAACTATGAAGTCTTACTACGAAACTGTTCAATCAGCCTTCACATCATTATCGCCAAGCGCCGAATACGCTTGAGGGGTCATGTCCTGCGTTTGCCCCGATACGGAATACCACGAGTGGCTATATTTTGGACGCCACCAGCAGCAAAGCGAGGCAGAGGACGACTTAGGAAAACAAGGCGTAGGACATTCATTGAAGATCTGAAACGTCTGAACATCTGTGGGGTGAGGCTGAAGTTTTGGCGAATTCTTGTTTCCCGATACGCTTCCCAGCGTGGGACGGACTAACTGACTGGGGATGAAAGAGCAACGAGTGCGAAATATGCGAAACGGTCCGAAGTAGTTTTCTTGAGTTCGCATATGCAAGCAAAGGACGGCACAAGATGACATTGCACAGAAAATGTATGGGCTTAAATGAACTATACGCTTCGCACGAAACGCACCTGAGGTTTGAGCCTGCCGACTCGACAAATTTGACAGATTTGGAAGTTTTACATTTAGAGTTTGCACCAGAGATGTGAAGCCATTATTAACAACGATGGCGATTGAACCACTTACTAATATGCAAGCGCCACTGTACATATATACATAGTTCTATCTCCAGCTTGTCTTATCATTTTCCGGAAGTAGAGATTTTTAAAGTTATAGCGCATACACTTTTCTTAGACAGACTGTAACATTGACCCCCCCCCCTCCAATTTCATTCCAGAGATCTCATACCACATTCACTATTTTTCATATGGAATAAAGCAAAAGGTGTATAGCGCAAAACCGGTTAAGTCGATGACTTTTTAGTACTCAAATCCTGGGAAAATCATTAATTTTCTTAAAAAGTTAACTCAGTAACGGAAAATCACACTCAAGATATAAGATTGCACGTCGATATTTGTTCTCAGGAGAATTTTTTTTAATATTTTCCTACAGATTTTACACATTTGTTTAGCAAATATCTACATTATGTAAAAATTCGTTGAGTGCAAACGCGAAACTTTCTAGTAATGTTTTATGATTCATTAAATTCAAACCTTAATTAGATTTTAATTCCAACAAGTCAGGCAACCGATAGGATTTTAAAGCATTCGAGAATGAAAAGGAATGCATTTGATTTGTAAAAAAGCCTTTCGTTGTTAACAATTAGATGAGGTTGCTAAGCAAGGCGTACTTCTAAGGGAAATATATAGTTCAAACTGAATAATACTACTTGAAAAGTTAAATGGATAAGGTAGCAATTCTCTATAGATTAGAACATATAAAAATCCTTTAACTTGTAATCATTTCTATTTAATGAAATAAGCGTTAATTGTTGAAGCGTTCTGTGTAAGGGCCAATTCTTTCTTCATAAACTATTACCAACGCTTTTCTGCGTAAGCATGCACCATTGAAGGAATGATTAGCTACTGGCTATTGTTAAAATTTGCCTAACACAAACAAACTATCGATAATATAAGGCTTAAGTAATTACATGCCATGTCTTAGCATTGAAAGTTTTCAATGGTTTCATAATGGTATCATTAAAACACGAATCATGGAACCAATTTCAATTATCATTAATTTTACGTGATATTCATTCATGAGACGTCATTCCAAGTTGTTTGATATATTACATGCCATATCTTAGCATAGAAAGTAACAAATGGACCATAATGGTTCCACTAAACCACGTACCTTTGAACCAATTTCGATTATCATAATTTTACGATATATTCATTCATGATACCTCATTCCAATGTGTTTGATATAATAAATGACATATTTTAGCATTGAAATTTCTAATGAACCATAATGGTTACTCTAAGTCATTTAAATTAGTTAGGACTTAGTCATTATTTCGATAATGCTTAAATGGTGAGACTTAATATTGGAGATGAGAGACTAGTCATGTTTAGTTTATTTAAACATTTATCTAGTTTACTTAATTGTTATTCAGTTGTTATTTAATTGTTTAAAACAATTGGCGGATTTAAGGGGGTGACTACAGGGGCTAAAGCCCCCCCCCCCCTTCTTGGCCACCCCCTTGACCAAGTTCTAGGTCCGCCACTGGTTTTATAAAAGTTTAGATTGGAGATAGTAGTTAGATTACACAGGATGTTGTTCTAGGTTTACCAGGTGTTATGTTAGCGACAGTGTTTGAGTCAGATATGACGTATTGTATGATTTTCATGTATATGATGGTGGCATGATTTGACCTTCTTTCCACCAATCATCTGATTGAGTGTCCTTTACACACTGATGTTCAGTTTCAGTTAGGAACTAAAGTGAGGAGAGAGTTGGTGTTGAGCAGTTGTTGTTGAGCAGTTGGTGTTGAGAGTTGGTGTTGAGCAATTGGTGTAGACAGTCGGTGAACTGTTGTTGAGCCCTTAGTAAGTTGGTGAAGAACCTGTCGGAGTAGACAGATGTAGATGTTGAGGTAGTTAGTGAGTTGTTAGAGCGAGTGGTGAGAAATTGGAGTGGTAACCTGTCAGTGCGGACAGGTACGTAGTATATATTCTAAACTGACTTATTTCTCATTACTGAGGAGAAACCCCTCTTTAATGGAGATAGAAGCAGATCGTTTATTTTTCATTATTGAAGAACGGAGAAGAATCTAAAACCGAATAGAATGGGTAACACACAAACGCTCTCATATCTCTCAGGTCCATTAAATTGACGTTAGATTTATATCATTAGAAAATTGGAGCTAGCTTTGTAAATAAATCAGTTGCTATTGTTTACAACCATTTGTTGCCTTCATTTACTACCCCCCTTACGTTAAACGATCGGGAGAAACACCCGACGGACTTGTGATAGAGGAAAAGCTCATTCTCATTCAGTCTTTTTTAAATAAGAATGAAAGGTGATCTGGGACCTCTGAATGGGTAGACCGAGGGGCCGCAGGTTTTCACAGTTGAGTAGATTCATTCGTAGAATTTATAATGTTTAATAAGGTTATTAACTGTTTTAAACATTTATATATTTGCACAAATTTAGATATATTCTACTAGAATTGAATAGTTCTAACTCTGATAGTTATATATAAAAGTTATATTACGATTTATTTTGTTACAAAGATTTGTAGGAACGTCTGACAATTTATTATTTTTAAGTGCATACATATAATAGGTGTATACATATGTAAAATAAAGAATTAGCTCTTTAAAATTCTTAATCGGTTTCTTAATAGTTGATTGCAGTCATGCAGATTGAAATAAGATGATGGAATACGTCACGACAGTACCGATTATCTGAAATGAAAGTGTGCATATTTATTAAATGGGGTTAATTGTAATTCGGTTGTAATGAGATTAGTTGCTTAATTCATTGCATTATGCTTGCATTAAGATATCATTTAGTGAATATTAGAGAATAATTATCAGGAACTTTCTCGGTTAAAGCAATAAATCTACTATTATAATTAACTCAACCGTTAGTATGAAGCTGCTGTTAATGATGGCGAGGTTTCCAACTGAGATTCCGATTCGCGTCTGGCTAAGCCGTTGAGCCAACATGAATAGATGGAAATTTACTGATGAGGAATGAGGACCTACCTGCAAAAATGAGTCAGAAAAAAGAAATTCATGTAAAATTTTACTAGAAACGCTTAAAAAATTGCAGCAAACTTTTAACTTACTTCAGACGCAAAATCCATGACAGTGTCTACGGATTTATGAGCCTGCAACATTAAAAAGGAACATAAGTAGAAATTTACTTGGCCATGAAATTAATTAAAGAAAAGGTTGGTTCACTAGATCGATTCACACAGATATTTAATACTTGTACATATTAGTAATCATCACTCTCAACATTTACAGTAAGGTGTGTAAAGAAAGTATAAATACACGTTTGCAATCAGGGTTTTGAAACATTTATTTCGAACAAAATAGTTTTATGAACAGAAATTACATTTTGAATGTCTGCGCAGTAAATAAATAAAATATCACACATTTGTGCCAAATAGTTTTCGAATAAATGGAAAAAATAGGAATTTTGCTGCTAAGAAATTATAAATACACCTCTCCCAGAAGTGGTACAGCTAACTGCAGCAGGCTCCAACATATGTAAATCAGTTCATGGTACGGCTAAAAGGCAAACCACACGAAAATTCCACAAAGCCACACTCAAAACCAGCAGAAACGTTTACTTTCTGAAAAGACCAGGGAAATCATGCTGATATATTGCAGCAAAAGTGGGACGATCTTGGGTACCATTCAGAATATCTTCAAAAAAGGTGACCAATATGAGGACTGGACTAAAGCCAAAATTGACAGAAAGAGCCAAGAGGAAAGTTTTTGATCTAACAAGCAGAAAAGGAAAGCCGACCAGCTCAATTGCGAGTGAAACAGGTTCTGAAGTGTCACACGTTTTTGTGGCAAATGTAGTAAGAAGCATAAAAATATTGCATACATCAAACTTCAAGCCAAACCAATACTGACTGCGAAACATAAACAAGCGAGGCTGGAATGGGCCAAAACACACATATACTGAAAAGATAAATGGAGCTGTGACTTTCGGAAAAATCCGAAAAGAAAAAATTAAATTTAGATGCCCCGGATGATAATAAGTAGCGGCTATTAGCACGATTTAAAAACTGAACCTAATGAACATTTCAGTAGACAAATAGGTCGTGGTGATCTTATGGTTTGGGCTGCATTCGGCTTGGGTGGTAAGACAGCTCTTGTTACATTGAATAGAGGTTTGGACTCTAAAGCGTACCAGGAGATGTTGTAAAATCACTTGATACCCTTTGGCCCTTTAATTGGCGGAAACTCTTGGACATTCCAACAAGACAATGCTGCATTCCATACATCGCAATCAACGAAACAATTGTTTGGAGAGCAACAAATAACTATCTTCAACTGGCCATACATAAGTCCGGACCTAAATCTAATGGAGAATGATGCAATGTTAGCACACTTGGTTTATGCAAACAACAGGCAATTTTACATGTAAATGATTTAAAAACAGCCATTTATCGTGTGTAGGACAAACTGAAGGGCACACAGTTAAAAAAATTGGTTGAAGGCATGCCCGATCAAGTAATTAAGTTCATTGGAGCAAAGGGCGGCTTCATTAAATATTAACAGCATAAATTCAATGTGGTAGGCTAAGTTTTGACGGGTTGATTTATAATTTCTTAACAGCAAAATTCAGAATTCCTATTTTTTTTTCATTTATTTCGAAAACTATTTGCCACAAGTGTATATTTTGTTTATTTACTGTGCAGATATTCAAAATGTAATTTCTGTTTATAAAACTATTTTTTCGAAATAAATTTTCAAACCCGATTGCAGACGTGCTTTATGCTTTCTTAACACACCTTAAAACGAATTTAATTGATTCGGGTAATCAAACATTTCTTCATCGAAAACCGACTCGTACGCAAGCTTATTTTGTATCTGGATGAAGCACCTAGTGAATCACCCTATAGTATCGGCAAAGAATGAATACGACAATATGTATATATCTATTGTAGCGATGTTCTAAATTTTCTGAATGCAATCCAGAAAGCCTTTCCCTTGGATTTCGGTCTTGTCTTGTGAGGCAGTTGCGGCTATCGACAGTTTCGATCAGGAAACACCCAGCATTAACTTCTAACGAAATCATAAGAAGTGCATGAGATTACCCCCGAATTTACCCCTTCGCTCACACTGTTCTATTTTTAGGACATAACTTTAAAAATAAATGGGAGACAAACGAGACATGTAACAACCTCTATGTTACGTTGTCTTTATACCTTGATCTCTGAAACCTTTCGCAGAATAAACCCTTTTAATCCATTTGCGCCAGCATCCTATTTATAGGATATAAACAATTTCATATGTCCAAATACTGAATACTATTGGAAAAAATAGATTTTTTAACCTAAGCATATATGTTTAAAAAACAATAAAATCTAAGTTATAACCAGTGCAAAAACATTTTTGCCACCTTTAAAAAAATTCGTGAGTGAAGGGGCTACAGTGGATTTCAACCGAATCAGTACAAAGTTATTTCCCACCAAACAGAAGATTGCCCCCAGGTTCTATTGGGGATCGTACTTCATTGTGAACAGAGTCGTGATTGACACAGTTTTGAAAACTGGTCTTCCTTAAAGTGTTTCTGATGATATGAAAAGGGCGCACATTACAGAACGCTACTATTTAATTCATGTTTTACAACAACCTTTAGTATAGGAAAGGTTCCCTCAATGGTGTGTTGAGCCGTTGACAGAACTACTCTATATCTACAGGGTGGTCCATAAGTCTGTCCCCACCTTTTATTTTATGAACCGAAGCAGATATGTCAATTTTGATGAATCCAATGAATAGGACGTTGTGGGTGGCCTATCCCATGGTGCACTTTTCATCATCCCAAATATGCAAATTAGGACACATTCAAAATTTATCTCAAAAACCGTAAGGGATAGAGAAAAAAACCCAATTGCAAACTTGTTCAGCATAAAAAAACAAACAAAACAAAAAAAATATCATCCAAATCGGACCAACCAATCACCCACAATCACGCGGTGACTGTTTGCAGCCTACAAACAGTCACACTGCACAAGGAAAACTGAATGTTGATATTTCCGCCATGTAAAGCATGCAAATCAAAAAATTAACATGAATTACCATACTCGCATTCACTTTCATGCGGAAAAGCAAATAAAAGGCATGTTTCAGCACACAGAAGACAGAACAATTCCAGGATGGCAAGCTACAATGTTCCGGAAATGGTCAACATGATCTTCTGATTCTGGGTGATTGGTTGGTCCGATTTGGATGATTTTTTTTTTGT
>JAHWFO010046615.1:0-12481 GCA_023313115.1 Rhysida immarginata | reverse complement strand
GCTCCAAACGTGTGCGACCGTCAGCCGCGGCCACCACCGGCGAAAAAAAAATAAAAATAAAAAAAAAAATAATAATAATCTTTTTTATTATTAATTTTTTAAGATTTATCAAGTAAAATGTAAATAAGATTTATAATTATCAAACATTATGTGAATAAATCTTTTATCAATAAAACTAACTCTTTTAATAAAATAAATCTTTTATAATAATAATAATAATAATAATAATAATAATAATAATAATAACCTCCAAAGCCGTAAAAAATTTCATGGCAGCAGCAGAATTATTTTCCTTCAGGTATCACTTATTTTTTTCACTTCAGGTATTATTTTCCTTCATAATCACTTATAAAATTACTTGGTTATGAAATTGCGAACTTAACAAAAAGTACTGCAGTTCTTACATAAAAGCCAAAGAAGAGACTTCTTAAGAAATAAAAGAAATATGCGTAGAATGCCATGAACAATTTTTATTATTGGTTATTTTTAAAAGCATATGACATGTCCAAAATTAACTGTACAATATCATCTTCTTAAGAAAATTGATGATGGCAGGCATAGACTATCATACAAGGTTATTAGAATCTGTATTTTCCAAAGACTCTTGTTGATCTTACAAGCATTCATCATCAGTGATCCGCACAACTTCCAATCAAATGCTGTCGGTAGATATACAGTAGTACACAAGATCTTTGGAATACCGGTAATCCCTAAAGAAAAAAAAATTCAACGCAATGCTTTCTTCTGTGTGCATTCGTTTTGGTTTGGGGGTATGTGTGAATGCCTGAAAAAGAAGAAATTTGTCCGAAACTGGTACAGACAAAAGGAAGGAGCTCTTCTATAAAATGGGACAGCACTTTTGGACAAATATGATATATATTTTCTGTATATATCCAGAAATCCATGAGAAGTTGAATTTTGCAATACAAGACTATAAGTTACAAATGGCAACTTTATACTAAGATAAATTAGACTTCCACTATTATCAAGATCTCCCTATATCGATAATAGCATAGGTCAAGTAATAAAGAATAATTGTTTTATTGCGTTTCGAGCCAGATGACTGCAACATCCTGGAGAGAACAATTTTACAATATTTTCTGACAGTTATGGGTTGGAAAATGGAAAATAGGTGCCAAGATTTAATGTTTAATTGATTTAAAGAATATAGAAAACTTTCCTGTTTAAAATGTTTCTCATGATGCAATTGGCATCTGATTTCATTGTATTCATGCTTGAAAGAATTCCTCACTCTTGCATAATATTTATTTGTGGCATTAGAGAAAATTACATTACAAAAATGTTACGTACACAAATGCGAGAATCGATCTTTTAAATTTGGCGAAAATTATTGGCATTTATTAGATCATAATAGCGAACAACTTAACTAACCATGCTTTTAATCGATAATAATTTTGAAGAGCATTTGATACAAAATTGGCAAGCTCTTTCGCGAGATACGCTGGAATGAATATCACATGAGATTGCAGTCTTGCAAGACTCTCGTAAGAATCAAAATGATTAAAGAGTTTTTGCAACCTCCAATTAATTTCTCTCATAATTAATATTTCAATGACAAACTGAAAATTATTGTCTGTCTTGAAATGCAAAATAACTTCTCTTACAAACACTTTTCTGAAATTATATATGGCGTTATCACGTGCTTAAATAAATTCTGTAACATTGTCTTTCGGTTGAAATAAAAACCGAATAGGGAACACGATTAGGTGTGTATCAGTGAATCTGTCTATGCAAATTAACAGTCAGCATGAAAGCCGCTATTTTGCTACTAATCTCTTTGCGTAAGATATCTTTAAATACTCTTTATTATTTTTATGATTGATTTTCATAAGCCAACTTTTTTCTTTAGCTATGTACTATAGGGTTGTGAATTCCCGAGACCTGGAATCCTACATGATCATAGAGAAAGAAAATTAGTTTATTTTGTTGAGAAATTTTATTTTTATCACCATAATGGGTAGATTTTATCAATGCGTTTTCTTTAAAATGAATGAATAACGTACAGTTTCAGTGAATTCTGTTGAGCCACAGTCGTTCGAAAATGAACCTCCGCCCTCGCTCCCGAATATCTATAATGCTTCTGGAGTCATAAAACTGCCGTTTGCTGATATCACTGAACCTTTTGATGCTTGGTTTGATGAAAAAAATAACAGAAGCCGGATCGATTACTATGGTGGTAAGTTTATTAACGAAACAGCAGAGTAATACAACGGTTCCCAAATAGGCAGGGAGCAAGGGGATTCATGGGATGTTTACAATGTATACATATATGCTTAGTTCTTTGATAAACTGTCCGCAGGTACCATGAAGACGTACGTGAGAGCTGATGTGTCCGAATACGGTATTTCAAGGACTGTGAACCCCTACACCAAGGATAATGTTAATATCGAGTCTATGTGTACACAAATTAATGGCACTGAAAACGCGACTGTTGCTATTCAAGGAGTCCTTCCCGACCTTCAAGGATTCAAGGTAATGGAAACGTAATTGGCGTTTTCCCAGTTCTTAAATATATTTTAATAGATAAATTCATTCAGACTCTTGTAACTTTAATACAGTATATAGGCAAAAAAGAATTTGAAGGTAAACTCTGCGATGTGTGGGAAAACATAACTGAGAATGAAAGCAAAGTAGGCACATATCGTTTCTGGGGCATCAGGCAGGTCAGCAAATAATTAATGATGCTTTTACTACTAAATCTTATTATTATCTATAGAGTCCGCCAAAAAGCTGTATACACACTTCAGCAAAAGGAAAAAACTATATAAAAGTTGTAACACTAAATTCATACAGTCAAGCGATGAATAACGTCCTTTTTGACTTCTACAGTTACGACAGGTGTTCAAAGTGATTATCATAAGCGTTGAGATACTTTTGAATAAAGCGAACAGTCGCTCCTATGCATTTTTCTAGCAAACTGTTATCAAGTAATCTCCTATGTCTAGGTGGCAGTTGTGGTCTTCTTTTAACGGGATCGTCTTCATTCAATGCATTTAATAATATTAGGATGTAAATTTCGTTTTTGCTTCGAGATGTAGTTGGAGCCAAAAACTGTGGACGAAATGCAACAATGACGACAGGAAACCACTGATCCACATAAGTTGTTTATTCAGACTGAAGAAAGCAGCGTGGCTGCCGAAATGCTCTGAATAAACAACTTATGTGGATCAGTGGTTTCCTGTCGTCATTGTTTCGTTTTTGCTGTTACGGAAAAAATTACAGATGACATCCAGTAAAGTGTTTTTTTCATTTTTGGCGGACTATGTTTTATTACTAAATGAAGGTTTATACATACGAGTATATTTTTATATTCCATACAGGATTCCGGTGCCGTAACTCCCGTTAAGTACGAAATGTTTGGTTATAATACTCTCTTCACTTCTCACTACGATAAATATGAACTTGTTTATTACTCATTCAATGCGCTAGATTCAATTGATGCAATGGTTTTCGAACCCGAAGAAAGTGAGTAATTTCTTTTGAATGCCTTTATGAATCTTCTCAGTATAATTTTAACTTTGGTGAAACTTAGAGAATTCCTCAATTCATATAGACTTATTATGATTGCGCATAAGCTTATTTCATTCAAATTTTGAAATACATCTTTGCATCGAAATAATTATATTTACTAGTCCATTAAAAAGCTTAAAACTCTTTCATCTCCTTTACACCATTCAATCGCAACTTGATTGTTTGTTTAACGTTATACTTCTGGAGTTTTATGAATGCAGCAACATTGTGTATTATCAACATTAAATGGATGTAATTTAACATGTACCAAACGAAAGTTAGCGGGAGGAAATCTCAGTGTTACATAATGGAGATGATTAGTGTACTTGGGAAGGTGGAGAAAAATTCTTTTGTCACTTCGACTTGCAATGAAATCGGGCCTTCCAACGGGGAGTCGAATTCTCGTTGTCTGAGCTATCTCGACGCTATTTTTTAAGGGTGTACCAAATCTTTGTGAAAAGAAAAGGACCTATACCACTTTGGAACGGAAACGCTTAGATCCCCGAAATACGTTTTGAAAATACAAGTATATATACCTATGAAAATAATCTTGAAAAGATATTTCTATGAAATCAACTTTGCAAATCTAAATTACAGCAAGTGTCGAAATATAGTCTTTCTGATGGCATTCTTCCCAGCGGGGATAGGCACAGAATGTTCGTAATGTTTCGGGTAATAAAATTATTGTTTCTAAATATCATTTTAAAAAATTGCAAAAAATGCATAAAACGATAAAATGAACCACCACTTCGCTACAGTGCCATTTGAAACCAAAGCGTGGTCTATTTTCCACTATACCAAAAGGTGTTCGCTGTGATAATCCATCATTTATTTGGAAGTAATGAACTGTATATGACAAGAGACCTAACCTTGAGATCTGGCAACAGTATTTTGTGGCTATGGAGATGTCGACTTATTGGGCCATGGTTGAAAGTGTCACTGCAGATTGCTATCATGAGCAAATTGGCAGATTGCACTTTCAGTTTCATTACAGCACTTCATTTTCTCCTAGGCTATTACAAGCCTTGCGCTTTCATTAAAATGCCATGGTGACTACATTAAGATTAACGAGCACAAACAGCTAACCATGTGTAAAGTATACTTCACTTTTATTTTACGTTTTGCCTTCTTGTCTGTCCAGATTTAGACTGTACAAGTTTTGAAAATGAAGATTCGGAATCCATTCTTATGAATCCAATGAAAGAGTTTGTACATGGAAACGATGCTCATGTTCATGTAATGTTTGAAGATTTCAAAACGAAGTATAACAAAAATTATGAGAACGAAATTGAACACTCCCAACGTAAAACGAACTTCCTCCATAACCTCAGGTAAGTTGATGCTTTATTGGTGACCATGGATTATTGGACTTTATCCTGCCATTGTATGGTATTTATGTGTAATTGTTTTATGATACCATAGATTCGTTCATTCCCACAACCGAGCAAGTAAAAGTTATCGCGTGGCACTCAACCACATGGCTGACTGGGGAGAAGATGAAGCCAGTCAACTCCGTGGACGAAAACCCGATGACACCGACCAGGACGACGGACTCAGTTTCGATCCAAGCAAATATGACGCTTCAAATCTACCAGAGATGCTCGATTGGAGATATAGTGGTAAATTCTTGATCTTATTGCTTTTAAAAAGTGTTCCAGGATGAAATGTTAATAGAAATTACATTATTGTTGCGAATCCAATTTAATGTAAAGGTGCTGTGACACCCGTCAAAGATCAAGCAATCTGTGGTTCATGTTGGAGTTTTGGAGCTACTGGAGCAATCGAAGGAGCATATTTTCTCAAGGTAACAAAATTTCAAATTTGAAAAGACGAAAAAAAAAACAAAACCCGAGAGATAAAAATATATCATTGAATACTTTTTATCAGATTTTCGATAATGATAATTAGTACTTCATTTACTTTGCATTCACCAAAATAATATTGCTTCTATTGTAGAAGAAAACTTTGCCTACTTTGTCTGAACAAGCGCTGGTGGATTGCACCTGGAACGAAGGAAATCACGGGTGTTTCGGTGGAGAAGATTTCAAATCCTACAGGTGGATCAAGGAGAAAGGAGTCCCCAAATCTTATGCATACGGACCATACTTGGGAATCGTGAGTTAATTTATAAGACTTCTTTAGAAAGCACTCCTAAGAATAAACATTAATTTACAATTAAAATTTAAAAAAAAAAATTAGAACGGACGATGTCATCATCAAAATATTTCTGAGAAGGATCTTATCTACATCACCGACTATGTTAATGTAACATCACGCAATATTGAGCATCTCAAATTAGCCATGGTCAATAATGGCCCCATCTCCGTGACGATTGATGCAAGTCCGAAATCTTTTAAATTTTATTCCAGTGGCGTGTATGACGATCCCAAGTGCAGTAAGTATTTTTCTTGTGCCATAACAACTTTAAAACTTAATGAAAATAAAGACGAAACTTTGCTCTGTTTTTCCAGAAACTGGTGCTAATGATACCAGTGAACTCGACCACATCGTCCTTGCTGTTGGATACGGTGTCATGAGAGATAGTGGGAAACCATATTGGCTCCTGAAAAATTCTTGGTCTAATTACTGGGGCAATGATGGTTACATATTCATCAGTCAAGATAACGACTGTGGGATTACCACAGCTCCGACGTACGTCATCCTGTAAGGTTTCAAACTACTCAGGATGGCATTTTAGTATTAAAAATACGTGTAATATCATATTTGTAATTTTAGACGAAAATAAATATCTACAGCACATATAAATTTTACAGTGATTTTTAATGGAGATTAATTTAAAAAATTTATCCGGATGCCAGATTGAAATACATGGCCTGGTGAATTTTTTCAACAATCTCTGGGCATTTCTCTTTCTTTTTTGTTAATCAAGGACAGGGCCGTAGCCAGGACGTTATCTGGGGGGGGGGGGGGGGGGGATTTTAAAAAATTACACTGAGTCGGACCTTTTTCCATATTTGGGAGGCGGACCTTTTTCCATAACGGGTTGGTCGTCGACCCCCCTTGAGCCCCCCCCCCCCAACCTGACTACGGGCCTGAAGGAGAATTAATTTATAATCAGTCGTTAAGAAAGTTGCAAAAAATTTCTGATTCAATGATTCAATTAAAACATTAAGTTTGCTTGAATTTTAGACAAAACTAATTCGTGTTTCAACCCTCTAGTACTTCTATAAATTAGTGAAAGGCAAAAGCATTTCTGTGGTTTAAAGTTGTAAACAATGTCTCTTTTTACTAATAGAACATTTATTTAATGAAACGAGGATCGAGTTTATTGTGGATGTTACTATGCAAAGAATTTTTAAATAGAAACCGACTCATCGGTACTGAGTTCAATGAAAATTTCGGCGTGTTTTTATTCAAAATGCATTTGACAAGTAACGTTTTGAAATGATTGAGAAACTAGATCGGTTTTAGAAATGCATAAGTAAATTCATTCTTAATGAGCCTGAGTAAAAATTTTTGTTTAATTTAGAAACACGTTTGATTGTCAAAATTTTGAAAATTCCTAAATTGTCAAATGTATTAAATAGCAATTACTTAACAAAAATCGCGTAAATGAAAGCAAAAAAAAATTGCTTTGTTAGAATTTTTAAATACCACTTTCTTATTTAATTACCGTTGAATGGCTGAGATTTGCTGAGTTACGTCGAATCAATGAAAAGCAAATTAAGACACGTTTAATTTACATCGAAAAATTCCGCAACGAGAAATATCTTTTCCGAACTTAAATCTTGAACATTCAGAAAAGACATTTAGGGAAGTATGATTAAAGAAGTTTCTTAGTTTGTTTTTTTTAATATATTTTCTCTGATATCTTCTTATTACTAAATAAACGTCGAAGACTGAAATTCTTGGATCAATTTATTTCCTTTTTTTTTTTTTTTAATATTGCATTAATGTGAAAGTGTGAACACATTGAAAATAGAGATTATGAGCGATTAGTAAAAGGTCATCTGCATTATCTGCCTGAACATAATGATACGAAGAATAGTTGAAGGATACAAACGAGAGTTTAAATATTTACCTATAGATCGAAAATCGAGGTTATTAAAATTTTCACTTAATATTGAAAATATGATAAAGTAATAGATAAAAACAAAATTTCTTATTCATTGCAGCACTTGTTGTTTACCATAGTACCATTGATTAGCAAAACGCTACATGTAATTTGAAAGCGTTGAGATTTACAGACAATGCAATAAATAATGGCACCTGAGAAGTATGAATGACACAACGAATATGCCTAGGCCATATACCTAATCTTTTTAAAAATATTTCTATGTGGATTTATGGTTTCCTTATACTTTGTTCATATTCTGGTTTTTATTACACTCACAGCAATTTTCAGGTCGTAGGACTCATTTTATTAGTTATAACTCTTTGACTCGATTATAAGAATACAATACTCCGTAGGTAATTGTATGATCCCATCTTTAAGTGTTTACGAACCCCCGACCGTGACCTCCTCTATTACTTAAGGTGAAACTTCCAAATTCTAGTATTTATCTCCCTAACAAGGACAGATGTTTATTGATTGTAACTTAGAAAATAAAGCGAAATTCTTTGTCTATGAAATTGTTGCCTATAGTCGATCCAAAGAAACTAAAACTGAAGGTGCCCAAGTAAATTTCCGATTTCAGTTGTTAGATATTGTTTCAGAAGAAAATTAATAACGTATAACAATTGAACTCGGAAATATAATTGGGCACGTATGTATTTTTCAACCATTGGACAGACTATAGATGATATTTGATATCAAATATCACTGAAGACAGATTAATGGTTAGGTTAGTACTAAATGTTAAACTCCAAATGTTCTACTAAACACACTACTCGAGTATTATTTCGTGGTAATTTGTATTTTAACATACTACCGCGAACTTCTTCGTCGAAAAACAGTGCAATAATACATACTACAGAGAGAGGCCAAAAATACCCCCCAAATAAAACGTGGACTTCAACAAAAGTAAAAACTACACAAGAGTCGTAATACCAAATTTTTACAGACATCAAGGGATGAATGCGAGTCGCCATGGACTTCCAGAATTATAAAAAGTTCTCAAAATGGTTACCATAAGCATCTATAGACGGGGTGCGTGTTTACAAACATTAGCTTACTTCGTGCCTAGACGTATTTCCGGTTTCGAAATAACTGCACTTTCGTTGTTGGCTGCGACTAAAAGTCGAAATAATTCAGATTGACTGTCGAGTGCCGCGATTTTTCATTAATTTTTTATCGAGTCGGAGATCATAAAACGGTACACAGAAATCGATGAAACGTTACTTTACTCAGTAAATTTGCGTTTTGCGAATTAATTGAACAAGGAGCAACACAATACGGCATTTTTATTGGTTAATTCGTTCGTTGTTTACTCTTTTCTGCCTCAGACAATTCTATGGTCGGAAGTAAAGGAAGGCACAGAAAGTGGTGCATGCGCATTCCTACTTTCTGCACACCCCGTCTATAGTCAGGGGCATGAGAGTTGGCCACTTCGTAGGGGAGAAAATGAGGATTTAACCATGTAAAATAAGGGAGTGAAGGGTATTGGTCTTCCCCTACTCCCATCCTCAAGTTGAAAAGTTAAAAAAATTAATTCAGGCCAGTAGGGGGAGTAGAACCTCTTGAATAATGTTATTTTTTGTTCGACGAAGTGGTCAACTCTCATGCCCCTGATTACGGCGAACTACTCTTTCTATCCACTGTCCTGGCAAACTGTCTTCGAGATATGCTCTGACCTCTAGGTGATAGTGTAGATGTAATAATCTTGGGATGTAAAGTTTCCATTTTGCTGTTTTGGAAATCCATAAACAACATCTATTAAAGTTTATATAAATTTTTACCCCCCCCCCCCATTGTATTTCGTGGCGATTTGTATCTTAGAACTATTCTCAGGTGGCCTGTACAAATGTGCGTTGCATGAATGCCTCCCACCCTAGGCACCACAATAATAAGTATGATAATTTCGATGACCATATTTTTTCGGAGCAAGTAAAGGACAAACTCGATTTCGTGCAATCATACAGGGTGATTCAGTCAATTTCTGACCATTTCAGTACTATGATTTATTGACTCATTAATGTTTACAAACTTAGCAATTCAGTATGATATTTTAGGCAGTTCGGAGTTTTTATTCCCGTGGAAAAGTCTTGATGATATGCTCAATGTGGCCACCACGAACGTTTTGAACTGCTCGCAGCCGAATGGTGAAGTTGTTCATAAATCTATCCAGGATTTCTGCATCCACAAGGGTGCAGCAGTCGACGATGCTTTGTCGCAGCTGGTCTAGGGTTCTTGGTGCTGTAGTGAACACACTGTCTTTAAGGAACCCCCAGATATAAAAATCACATGGGTTTAGGTCAGGACTCGTAGGGGGCCAAAGAAAGCCACCCCCGAATCGATCTGGAAACCTGTTTGAAATGACACGATTTCCGAATTTCTGATTGAGAAAGTCTAGCACTTCATTAGTGGTGTGAGGCCTAGCCCCATCCTGTTGAAACCATTGATGTCGAAGCGGTATACGCCTCCTTCGCAGCTCGGGGATTAAGGTTTCCAACATGTTAAGGTAAGCCTGTGACGTTACGGTGTCCTCAAAAAAGAACGGACCAATGATGCCTCTTTTGGAAATCGCGCACCAAGCCATAACCTTTCGTGGATGAAGAGGTGACTTATGGATCTCATGAGGGTGCTGGGAACCCCAAAAACGAACGATGTGTTTATTAACGTCACCTGACAGATGGAAGAAGGCCTCATCTGACACCCACAGGTTGTCCACAATGTCCTGATTGGCTTCCATTTCTGCTCCAAACTCCATCGCAAATTGTTGTCGCTTCTGTCTTCCAGTGTCTGTTAACTCCTGATAAACATGGATCTTATACGGGAACAGGTGTAAATCCTTTCTCAAAATTCGCCACGTCGTGGTATACGACAGCCCTTCTTCAATGGATAGGCGGCGAACAGATTTTTTGGTAGGGGAATCGACCAACCTTGTGCGAACATTTTCGACAACTTCGGCCGTTCGAACACGAGCTTCGCTCCCGCCTTTTTTCTTGCCTTTAACACATCCAGTGGCACGAAATTGCTTGACAAAATCCATGATTGCTTGCCTGCCTGGTGCGTCTCGACACTTATACTCCTTCCGGAATTTTCTTTGCACGATTACAGGTGATTTTGTCTCGAAATACCATTCGACAACCTTGCATTTCTGCTCTATTGATAAAACGATTTTCATGCAGCGCCTTTGCAACAATACAAGCTCCAACTATTTAGAAATTCGATATGGCGCTCATATTCTTTCAATCGTTTATCCCTAATGCACTTCATTCGAGTGAAATGGTCAGAAATTGACTGAATCACCCGGTATAATATATCACATGTACTAACAGTAAGTGCTCCCATTCGTGTAATAAAAGTTAAATAACAAAACAAAAATAATGGACAAAAGAGAGCTTTTTTGGGCAAAATAAACAATTTAATGGACGACTTCCTAAATAAAAGGTTTATGGTCACCGCAATGATAACATATAATTGCTTCCGAGTCACGATGTATACTCTAACATATAATTGTTTAGCATATCATTTTTTCTTTAAGTAATAAGCATAAATAAATACTAATAACGTTTAAACAACTCACAA
This sequence comes from Rhysida immarginata, assembly GCA_023313115.1. Classification (NCBI taxonomy): domain Eukaryota; kingdom Metazoa; phylum Arthropoda; class Chilopoda; order Scolopendromorpha; family Scolopendridae; genus Rhysida; species Rhysida immarginata. Next base: position 1,299 of record JAHWFO010046615.1, on the reverse strand, counting down.
ATTTTAAATAGTTTTTTAATTAATCAAAAAGCTAACATTCCACATGAAAAGAAATTATAAGCTCAACATTGAAATAATTAAAAAAAATCTTCGAAACTAATAATGTGTTGGCGCTCCCTTCTTCTCCATAACCTCTAGCATTCTGTTAGGCATCGTGTCAATCAGTTTTTTATTTAATCTTTTAATCTTCCCAAACATTCACAACTGCGACTTTCAGATCATTCACATTGTTTATTTTGACCATATACGAGAGTTGGGGCATAAGTCATGGCAACTATTTTTTTTCTTGTAGATATGTGAACGGATCACAAACGTATATGTGCAAGGCTTCCTAAATAGAAGGCCCGCTCACTGAACTCCTAGTGCTTCAAGATGGCGCTCGAAGCGGACCTCCGTTTCTTACTGTTTAAGTGTGGCAAAGGCAACAAAAAACTGACTAAATACATTATATGACAATTTCTGTAATATTCAGGTTAAAATAACAATTTCTGTAATATTTAGGTTAAAATACAAGGAAACTTTTAACGATTTTTAAGATGTTCGCACATTAAAAAAGAATACAAAAGAGAAATACTGAAAATTTTCTTTTTATTAGCAATTGCTACAGAAAAGTTTTTATTAATTTATATATAATTACAAAAGTGTTCCTAATTTTCGTTTGCTTTTTTTAGTGTTTGTTTCCACTTGTTTAGATGATTTATCATTAAACAATTTTCTATAGTTGTTTAAGAAAATATTTGCAATTATTGGAATGATTTTTTGTAACACATAAACATCTGTTGTTTTACAAATTTCACAATGAGTTACATTATAAATATTTACTTTTCTTTTTAGAAGTGCAATGAACAATTGTTTTTGGTTACTTTGTTTCAAAAAAAGTTTTTCATATGATTCTGAAAGCAAGTGATTGATCAAAAAATAAGCTGTGAAAACTATTTCCAGACATTTGGAAGATGGATATTTTAAACCGCCTCTGTTGAAAATATTCTGATATTCCATGTTCAGTATATACAACCAAATCTTTATCTGAAGCGAGAACGTTTTTACATGTTACACATGATAGTTTGTTCATAATTTTATGGCTACAATAACCAGCAATATAGGCCAATACATTTGTCGTGTTGTATGACAAAAACATATCAGCTTCAAGTAACACATCATTAAACGCAACAGGAATTTCTTCTACTTCAACTTCAGTTTCTTTAATGTCATGAAATAAATCTTTAATAGAAATTTTTCCAAATTTTTTAGACTGGATTTGTAAAAGTGAAGCAATTCTAAGTTTCTTTTCAGATTCCA
>JAHWFO010046588.1:1838-21238 GCA_023313115.1 Rhysida immarginata | reverse complement strand
ATGAATTCATTCATATGGGAAACACACTTCGGATCCTGTAATTTCCACACAAGGGTACTGACCATACGCAGCCTCCCTCTCCTTTTATTTCTAGTAAGAAAATCAATCCATATCATGACGTGATCTCCTCTTATTATTTTACTATTTATACCCACACCTTTTACATAATTATTTAATATCTCCGAGGTATAGACTCTATCCAATCTAGCCTTCGAGTCTCCCCTTCTCCATGTGTAATCCTCCACTGGTTCATTTCTACACCGCCAACTATCCACCAACGCAAAGGAGTGGACCAAATTAGACAGTAATTTCACCGAGCCTGGCCTCCACTCCTTCTTAGGAATCCTATCCTTATCGGGTTGCAGAGTACAGTTCCAGTCACCAATCAAAATGAAATGACCCTCATTATGGTCTTCCATAAACTTACTTAGCATTTCAACGGCCCCGTTAGCCTCACTTGCTCCCTGAGGCATAAAGACATTTACAATCCAGATTCTGTATACCTCAGAGACTAACAAGACCGCCATCATGTAAGCATTATAAATAGTAACTTTTCCTTAATGTTACTAACATACTTTTTTGGAACTATAAACGCAACCCTGTTATAGCAATGTGGGGCTGGTGCAAAAAATATCTCATAATCCTTGTTAAATATACTGAACCAGTTAGGAGCAACAGAGGAAATCACGCCAAATTTTTGTACCATTAGGATTGACCCCTTGACCCCCTATACTCCCCAAGTAGGTCACACAAAAAATTTTTATTTACATACCCGCTTAAACTCCTGGCATTCCAGGATAATAACTTAAGTTCGCCATCATAAAATAGATTTGTAATAAACAAAACCCCTGCCTAAGAACATCAAAATCTATTAACTACCTTTCTCAACCAGTAACACAGCTCTATGAAGCTTCTCTTGTACTCCATCCTCCAACTTGCTTGACCTGATCATCTGCCAGGCTACTCTTTGAAAATCCGATTTATAGTAGTTATAATTAGCGATCACTTTTGATAGTTTGTTTTTTAATATTCCAATCCATAAGAATAGCTGGAATATCCCTTTCTAACCTCCCATTAATTTCTCCTTTATCCACTCCCACTTCCATCTTTTATCTCAACCAACTCTGCATTTCCATCCTGCTCTTCAATAGCACCTTCCTTTTCCATCTGCACAGATTCATCACCCTCTCTACCGACTTCATCGTTTCACACCCATTCTCTACCTCTTTAATTAACCTTGCATCCTCACTTTCATCATTCACTATCTTATCTTCCTCCATGCTCACCATCTCCTCACTATTCTCTTTATCACTACTTATTTCATCACTAAAAAGGAATCATCCCTTACATTCTCTATCTTATTTTATTCTTGTTCATATTTATCAATTTTTCTTCTTTTACTTCCGCAACACACCATTGTGTGTTAACCTCATTTTTTTGTCCCTCTTTCTGGGTATTTTGTAATAACAATCCCTCCTCTAATCCCTTCCCATTACTATCTTGTAACTCACTATCCACCTCTATCTCATTATTCCTTCCCTCACTATTCTCTTCATTATTAGCCTTATCATTCATTTCAGGACATTCCTTTATCAAGTGGTGCACTGAACCACAGACAAAACATCTTTTTATCTCTTTAACAATTCTCACATGATGTCTTTGATCTAACACCTCTACACTAATAAGTTCAGGTATTTGTATATCCTTTCTAGGGATAACATAAATAATTCTAGTAAATGTCAAGACATTCCTGTGAGACTTCAAATAGATAGGGTATATTCTCGATTTAATGAGAAAGTATTTTTTTAATTCATTCATTATTTTAGAGTAAGGAATCGAAGGAATTACTCCTTGCAGTAAAATTTAACGGTAGCCGGAATGTACTTTTCAATTGACAGGGCCTCTCCATTCACTTCAACTCCATTTTCCATCAACATATTCATCATGTATACACGAGTATACATAGAACCCAACCTCCCTATAGCCCTAATGGAGTTCTCACCACAAATTTCAGATATAATTCTAACGTAGTCCTCCACCCTTGACCCATCAATAGTTTTAATAACAATCCTCTTATTTTTCAAGTTGATGCTGATCTCATCTTCATTCACTACTGCTGTCTTCATCAATTAAACTTTATAGGAAAGAGTCTCCTTCCCTACTTCCTCCATATTATTTATCAATTTAATGCCTACATCAACATCTTTCACAATATTCATAATAATATAATCACAATGGCCTTTAATTTCTGTATTAAAAACAACCAAACCTATAAAGTCCAATACAATTAAGGTTCATAATTATAATTTTATATATATATACATATATTTTTATCATTATTATAATTATTTTGTTACTATTACTATTGTTACTATTATTATATTAATTTCCAATTAACACTCAATAATTACAAGCTTTCAAATCACTCACTTCCTGTTCAACAGGAAGTAAGAAACACAAACTTATTATTACAACGACAACCAGGAAAAACAAACTACCTTAATCTAAGGCCATTATTAAGGCCACAACCCTACCAAAGAGGGACAACCACCATCCAATTAATCCAAATTAATCATCAACATCATTAAAATATAAGTAGTAAACAGCAATTAAAAAAAGAGAACAATAGCTATATCACTATAACGAGGGTTACATGAAAAATTTCTTTAACTTTTCAAAAACATAATTAATCTAATTCAAACCAAATTTACAATAAAGATAATCCCTATTATCGTATAGATAAGATAGATCAACACATTATAGCAGACAAAATCTATAACCACTATAACAATCAATTTAGCTAGAGCTCCATTTCAAGGCAGCCATCCAACCTGCGAAAGGATCATTATTGTAAGATTATGTTTAAAACTCTCAACGAGTCGCACGTTCGCACCCGAACCCATAGACCGACCGTAAAGCAGGCTACCAGTAAGTGCGTACTGCGTAGCAGTTTTTACCCACTAAACCCCGAAGACCAGGCAATGAATGCCAACGTTCTGTTGGAAGTCTGGCGGCAATCATGAGATGGAGACCATGTCTGTAGGCTGCAACAGGGTCGAGAAAACAGCCAGTTCCTCCAGAGGCTCTGATGGCTTGACGATTCGATTGATGCTTTTGTCTGTACCAAACAGCTTACACGGCTGTGTGGGAGAAAGCTTGGATGTACAAGAAGGCACTCTGCTGTTCTTGGGGCGATGGTTGGGCCCTGCCACACGCTCTCTAGCCCAAGAGAGATGGTACGGAAGGAACGGCGATGTCAAGTGACAGCCACTGAAACCATAAAAAGCTGAAGGGTTGGTCATTGTTTCTGGGTTGGCATGGGTTTGCGTGACGACTCACGAGCCGGCTGCTCTCCTCCCTAGATTTCTTTCTTTTTATGTTTAAGCATGGGTACTTATCCCGATGACCGCGTCGTTCTGGCCATGCACGCGCAAATTCGCAACGTCCTGCGAGATCGTGTGGGGAAGACTGCCAGTTTTCCCAAAGCGTGAGTGTTCCCTGCTAGCGACTGACGCAGAGGTAGCGTCTCGTTACTTGTCTGTGGGAGAAGGTGGGCAAACAGCTTTCGACTGTAGATTCTGAAAGCTACTTCTGCTTTCCCTGCGAGATTTTCACGTTTAGTGGGACAGTCACGGGGCTAAGCCCTACTGGTCGCTCGAAATTGGCACAGCGAAGCAGCTCGCATTGAAGGGTTTCTGCCTTGGGGTGCCAGCCAGTAGGGAGAGAGGTTTAAAGAGCTTCGGTTGCAGTTCTGCAAACTATGCAGAAGCCAGAGTGTGGCTGCCATAAACGGAAGGGCTACTTCTGCTATTCCATACCCTTTTGACAAGCTCCTAGTATCTATGAACGCTGAGGGAAAGCATCTGGTGGAGGTCTGTGGGACGCAGTCGTTACCTTCCTTGGCCCCGCACGCAAAGTGCTTCGGGCACTTTGGTTTGATCTGCGCAGAAATACAGCGATAGAGACGCCCTGGCATCCTTTCTCAAACCTCGGTTAAAAATCTTGTCGGCCAACCGAGAGGATTCTCGTGGCCGGTTGGAATCCAGCTAGATCAGAATCTAGGTCGTTTGAAGGTCCATGTTGGCTTGTAGATGTGTCTACGGCATTGGACTGCTCGTGAACAAAAGAGATTATTTTTGTTTAATATAACTACAAACGGTGGATCACTCGGCTTGTGGGTCGATGAAGAACGTAGCCAAGTGGGTGGTAAACTCCACCGAAAGCTAAATACTTCCACGAGACCGATAGCAAACAAGTACCATGAGGGAAAGTTGCAAAGAACTTTGAAGAGAGAGTTTAAGAGTATGTGAAACTGTTCGGAGGCAAACTGGTGGTCCCTCCAAACTGACGGGATCCAACCCGTCCACAGGTCGACGGCTGTCGCGACGTATGGATCTGAGAGGAGCCCTACGTCGTATGGCTAGCCGGCCGCGTGATGGTGCACTTCCCCCTCAGTCGCGACCGGTTGGGTTGCATGTAAGAAAGGTAGTCTTGGGCAGGACAATGGTAAGTATCCATTGCCAGCGAGCTCTTTCCTCTAGGGGGAAAAACGTCGGATGGTGTTACAGCCAGTCCCTGCTTTGGCCGCTGCCCAACCTAGGCCTTGCGTGCCCACACTCGATGCGCCGTATTGCCCACTCGATGCGCCGTATTGCCCCACCTGTTGGCTTACTGGTGGTTGAGCGTTGCTGCTCTCATGGTGGCGCTTGAGGTCGGCAGCAAGTAGGTCGGTCGCCCACCCAAATAGTCTTGAAACACGGACCAAGGAGTCTAACACGTGCGCGAGTCACAGGGTTACTCGCAAAGCATTACAAATCCCTAAAGCGCAATGAAATTGAAGGTCAAGGCCTGACCGAGGCAGGATCCGACCAGGTGAACGAAGCTCTTCTTCCATTCGCGGGTTAAATACCCAGCGGTGGACCACGGCGGTGCACTGTCGTCCCGTCTCAGATGCGACTTCTTGTCGGCGAGGTGGAGCCAGAGCATACACGTTGGGACCCGAAAGATGGTGAACTATGCTCGGGCAGGATGAAGCTAGAGGAAGGTCTGGTGGAGGTCCGTAGCGATTCTGACGTGCAAATCGACCCTCGGACCCGATTATAGGGATGAAAGACTAATCGAACCGTCTAGTAGCTGGTTCCCTCCAAAGTTTCTCTCAGAATAGCTGGTGCTCGGTGAGGAATGCAGTCTCATCCGGTATAGCGAATGATTAGAGGCCTTGGGGTAGAAACAATCTCAACCTATTCTCAAACTTACAATGGGCGAGATTGCCGGCTTGCTTGGCTAAAGCCGACAAAAGGATGCGAGTGCCCAGTGGGCCATTTTTGGTAAGCAGAACTGGCGCTGTGGCATGAACCAAACGTTGGGTTACGGCGCCCGATGCGGACACTCATCAAATACCAGGAAAGGTGTTGGTTGCTATAGACAGCAGGTGTGTCCACGGAAGTCGTAATCCGCTAAGGAGTGTGTAACAACTCACCTGCCGAAGCAACTAGCTCTGAAAATGGATGGCGCTCCAGCATCGAGCCCATACCCAGTCACCGAGGCAAATAGATTTCTGGTAAGCCAAAAGCCCTGGGTCGCGATGGCGTGCGTTGAAGGTGCCGGGCGTGGGCCTGCTTGGAGCCGTCGCGGGTGCAGATCTTGGTGGTAATAGCAAATACTCGAGTGAGAACCTTCAGGACTGAAGTGGAGAAGGGTTCCATGTGAACAGCAATGGAACACCCTAATAGGGGAAACCCGCTCCAAACAGGGGTGTCAATGCAAAATAAAAAAAGTGTAAACGACCCCGTTAGCCCAAAAGGGAATCGGGTTAATATTCCTGAACCCGGATGCGGAGATCGGATCCTTTGGGGTCCGATGCGATAATGCAAACGAACTCGGAGACGTCGGGAGTCTCGGAAAGAGTTGTCTTTTCTTTGTAAGGGACGGACTACCTGTAATCGGCTTGTCAGGAGAGAGGGATATTGTTCCCATAAAGCACCGTGGTTCTTGCGGTGTCCGGGGCGCTCCCGCCGACCCTAGAAAATCCGAGGGTGAGTGATTTTTCGCAGCGGACCGTACCCATATCCGCAGCAGGTCTCAAAGGTGAACAGCCTGTAGTCGATAGAACAGTGTAGGTAAGGGAAGTCGACAAGCCAGATCCGTAAATTCGGGACAAGGATTGGCTCTGATGGCTGGGTCAGTTGGGGCCACGATCGGAAGAAGCGATTACCTGATAACCGGACTGTGTTGTGTCTCAGAAGGGCCGTCAAACGGCACATTCATTGCTTCCACAGTGCATGCCGTGTGTTCTCAGTGATGGGGAAACTGCGTTGGCATCTCATGGCATGGGTGCTTCATGCTGCCGCAGTGGCTTGGAAGGGCGCTCTTGGACCGGCGACGCAGTTATTGTGGAATGTCGCAGCTAGGGTGGCAGAACGCCTGCTGCTTACTCATTGGCTGACTTGTGACGGCTCACTCAGAACTGGTACAGACCAGGGGAATCCGACTACGTGGCGGTGGACCTGCTACGAGGCAGGGGTCCTCTCGTTCCCATCAAGGGGCGAGACCCCGTGCACTTCGTCCAGCGCCCAACAGCCGACTCAGAACTGGCACGGACCGGGGGAATCCGACTGTTCAATTAAAACAAAGCATTGCGATGGCCGTAGGCCGGTGTTGACGCATTGTGATTTTTGCCCAATGCTCTGAATGTCAAAGTGAAGAAATTCATTAAAGCGCGGGTAAACTGCCGGAGTAACTATGACTCTCTTATGGTAGCCAAATGCCTCGTCATCTAATTAGTGATGTGCATGAATGGATTAACGAGATTCCCACTGTCCGTATCTACTGTCCCTAGCTGAGCGAAATTTTGATGCTAGATTCTGATTCCCTATAGTTAATATTGCTGGATTGTAAGCTTTTTTGACCATTTTTTGGCATTTTTGAGTGTTTTTCTCCGGCCTGTCAACAGAGCGCTAGGAGAGTATATTCATAGTTGGATCAGAGTTATTGTACCCATCCTACTGCAGTGCAGTGCCATCTGGCGGCCAACAAGTTAATTCTCTTAACTGACGATTGAGAGCTACTGGGTCACTCCTGTTGGTAAGAGAATATTGCTAGTTGGGCCAGGATAAGTGCGCTAGCCCTACAATAGCGCCATCTGGTGACCAACAGGTAAATCGTCCTTAATAGTGTCTGAGAGCCCCTGGACCACTTATGTTGCTAAGATAGTATTCCTAGACGGCCCTGCTCAAGTCCGCACGTCTTACAGCAGCGCCACCTAGTGGTCAAGAAGTAATTTGCGTTTATTGGTGTTCTGAAGCTGGGGAGTTTTAGGACACTTTATAGGGGCAGTTCTGGGTTTTCTGGGGTGCGGACTCCACACCTCCACCATAACGGAGTGACATTTGAGGAGCTCAAGAACAATACAATGGCCTGGGCTAAGAAAAGGGGACATTTTAAGAAGAAGACGACAGAGCTTAATGCCCTATTGGAAAAACGGTTTAGAAACCTTGTGCTGGAGAGACAGGAAACCTTGCTTGACCTGATCCTGTCCAGGGACACAATCACTGGAATCGAGGCGGTCGACACCAACAACTTCGACACACATCTTTCAGGGGTTACAGCCTCCAAGGTCCACCACAACCACCATGGACAGGAGTACACCTCGCAATTAGATAAGATGGCATTCAGCACGCAGGAGCTACTCACAACAGAGCCAGCCACCCTGCTCCTGAAAGTCCACTCCATGCTTGACCTAATCAAAGCGTGTAAGTCCAGGGAGAGGTATAGTAAAATAAGCTTTACGAGACAGGACCAGCTTAGCGTCCGGGACTGCATCGAAGGTGTACGAACAGTCTACTCTGTGTTAGCAGAGCGAGAAGCCAGCGCAACAAGGTAACTATTGGAAGCTAGGCTGGCAGGTGAATCCAGCAAAGCCACCCCCGACCTTACCCCGACCTTTGCTTCAGTTGTGGCTAAAAGGACTCCACAGACCCAAGCTGTCATATTGAAAAAGCCACTCTTCGAAGGACCCGCAGAACTCAAGTCTTATCTTAGAGTAAACCTGCCACCAGAAAACTGCATCGCAAGGTCTATATGCCTTACGGCAAACTGAAAAAGGGAAATTTATCATAGGAGATACTACCAGAGCACAACAAAGGGATATCCAAGAGACGCTGGAGAAGACCGAGGGGGTAAAGCTCGTCAAACCAACACCCAGAAAGCCAATGATTTTGCTTACAGGTGTCGAGGCAGGCTACCCTAAAGAGAGCTTCTGAAAAACCATTATAGAACAAAACCCAAGCCTCCTGGGAGATTTATCCGGCAATAACAGGAAGATACTAAGGGTTGCTGCAGTCCGGACATGCCGGAACCCCCAACGTGAGAATTGGACTCTGGAAGCCGACCCCATAGCCTTCCAGCGAATCATGAGGGAGGGCAGAGTCCTCCTTGACCTCATGCCAATTCTTGCGAAGAAGGAACTCAACCCCAGCCGCTGCTACCGCTGCTGTGGTTTCGGCCACATGGCGGCATGCTGCAGGGGCAGGGTTCAATGCTTCAAGTGCAGGGGCGAACACCGGTCTCCGGACTGTGCAGCGGTGACCCTGTGTTGCATTAGTTGTAGTAAGGCAGGGCTGCCCAACACACAGCACTCCTCCAGGGACGACAACTGCCCTGTGCTCCTGCGGAGGATGGAGCTTATCCGTAGTCGTACAGACTACGGACTCTGAGCCAACAATATGGACTGCCTGTTTTGTCTACAGCTTAACGCGGGCAGGGAGGCTCTCGCCACTAGACTGGCAATCGAATATGCCAGGGAACAGGGAATCAATATAATTTGTCTGCAGGAACCACATTGGCCCTCCCTACAGCACAACACCGGTTAAACCACATATCCCACCCTTACATTTTTGGGAGTAAGGGTTTACCCACAGTCATGCTCATTCGCACCGAGGATTCGCAGACATCCTCATATGTCTCCGGACAGTACTACACAACGGTCTCTCTCGGAGACTGCCCCGACCCCTATACCGTTAAACTATGTATTTGGAATGTTACATATCCCCCTGCACCGATTCACAACCAATATTTTCTACACTGGACAAACAGCTGACCCAACAAAACAATGCCATAATCCTTGGAGACTTTAACACCAAATCCCCAGTATAAGGAGGCGATATCAAAGACACAAGAGGGGAAATGATACTCAAGCATATGGCCAAACATAACCTGAACATCTACAACCAAGAACCAGAAGGCCCCACGTTTCTCACTGCAAATGACAGCAGCTATATCGACTTGACCTTAGCGAAGAACTGCATCATTAATGATTGGACTGTCTCGGGGGAGGAGTTTGGTAGCGACCACTTCGCTATCATTTTTAAGATCAGGTACACTCCTCCAGTGCTCTCACTGTCGAGCCCCTGCTTCTGCCATAAACGGGCCAATTGGAAGCACTTCAAGAAGTTCATTGTAGATGGGTTGCGAGAGCTCCAGACACCGGAACACAACTATACTTCACTAGTGGTAGCGGCAGAGGAACTTCAGGACCTAAGCATGGCCGCCTGCCAGGCCTCAATGCAAATCCTTCCACCATTTAGGAAAACCTTGGTGGAACCCCGACTTGAGAGACTCCAACAGAAAACTGAGGGGCAGCCGGAAAAGCTTCCAAGCATGCCAAGTTCCAACCTTACGCTCCAAGAAAAATATATTTTTCCAGCTGCGCAGACAATATAAGGCGGCAATCATTAATGCTAAACAGTCTATCTGGTGCGAATACTGTGGCTGAGACTCAAACAAGGCATCCCAACCAAAATTATCTGTGCTAAGATCTCATTCTGAGAGGGATGGGGCTCCCCCGATCACTGTACCATGCTGCATGACAAAATTGCCATCATTACAAACCTTCTACATAATTACTTCCCTACAGATAAGGAGCCATTCAATCACGCCTCCTTCCTGCTGCTACTGGATGCCCCCTCCTCAGGAATTCACCATGGGAAAACTCCAGTAAACCATTGATGGTATGGACTGCCCAAAAGCAGCAGGTCCAGATGGCATCCCAGTGGCCATCCCACCCCTCCTTCATGCGACAATTGGACACCACTGGCTAGCTGTCCTCAACGGTGCCTCAGCACAGGTTACTTCCCTAATGTCTGGCACAAGGCAAGAGTTGTATTGCTTTCTAAGGGAGATGGCACCCACCGCCCCATATGTCTACTACCCGTATTGGGTAGGGTTCTGGACAAATAGCTTGCCAAACGGCTCGCCTTCTTCTTGGAAGATAATGGATGTTTCTCAGCCCAACAATATGGGTTCAGAACTGTCCGCAGCGTGACACAAGCTCTGGAACATCTCCGTAATAACGTCACGAATGCTCGGGTTACAAAACAGCATGCCCTGGTCGTCCTATTGGATCTCAAAAACGCCTTCAACTCGCCTAGCTACGGGGTCATTCTTCGATGCCTGAAGCATACAGGTTGCCCCAGCAACATATGCAAAAGCATTGAGCAATTCCTTGACCCCGTGGCTTAGTCAGTGACGGAGTGGAAGGCACAATGAACAGAGTGTTTGGGAAAACTGAGATTTTTTATGTAAAAACAGATATAATTTAAGTTTCTATTATTTTCTATTCTGTAAGTTTTTTTCACTGTTTTTGCAGACAGTGATGGTTGAGTATAATAAATTTATTGATTTCATAAATGTTAATTAAAATAATCTCCACGTGATTATCACTGTCTGCAGCTAGTTGTCCCTCGCGAATAATTTTTGTGAGCACGAGGATGTGTGTCCCACTATTGTTGATGTTCCTTCCTTGGTTACTGTTTTTATTTCAGACAGACCACTTTCAGCTTCTGGCTTGACCAGTCGTTCCTCCTTCTGGTCATCCACGTCATTCCTGGCCCTGCAGCATGGCGTACAACTTCCGTTTATCATTTTCATTCCAATGCTCTGCGAATAGCTCTTACCCTGCTGTTCGATGTTTTGTTTTTTATTGAATTTCTCACTTTCTCGCGGCAGCCATGGTTCTTTATCGAGCAGCATTGTTTTGCGGGTTACCCCATAAGGTAATAATGAAATTTCTTTTAATGCGATTTCAACAATAACGCGCAAGGGACGCCATGCTGCTCAATTTCTTTTTTATTCCCCATTAATAATTGATTATCATTTCGCAGTCTTTCTTTAGATATTTAATGGGAATTTGAAATTTCTTTTCCTTATTCTTAATAAGGAATTGGTCGGTCTCAATTCCTTTTTATATTTAAAGTTAATTCGCTCAATGTAGCGATTAATATTTCTCGTTACAGTGTTTTGCTGTATTTAACGTACATTTAAGTATTTCTTTATTATATTCCGAGAAATATTTTTTTCTTTTTTAACTGAGATCGCAATGCCTATTCCTCAATAAAATCATATTGTATAGAATATTTTGATATTTTATAAATAAATATTGCATTTTTTTAAACCAAAATAAATGTCTTTTAACGAGCCACGTTCATTCTTAAGTTTCGGGGTTTCCTTTAGAGTATCACCCCTTAAATATTATATTATTTTGCTTTCCCCTCTGAACATATGGTGGCAGAGCGTGGTTTCTTTCTTTTATTTTAATACAAATATTTTAATATATGGAGGAATCAAAATTTGAAGAGAGTCGTTCCCTCCCTAGGCCAATAAGTGCCAATTATATTCAATGGATGTATCGAGTTTTAACCTTTCTCGAAACCAAAAAGCTAGTCAAATATGTCCAAGAAAAGATCTCTCTCCCTACAGAAGCATCAGCCAGCTCATCCATGCACCTTGATTGGGCAAGAGTACGGCATTACCTCCTGAGTATGGTCAGTGATGATATTGTCATCATGGTTCAGGATGACAATCCCTAAACATTGTGGGAAGCAATTAAGCATCGATATGGAAGCGCTACAAATCCGTGCTCAGGCTGGAGCCGTGTCCCTGGTTCTAGAAGATAAAATTTTGATTGACCATATGGTCGCAGGTCTACCCTCAACTTATACTCCATTGAGAATCGCGGTCCAATCAAACCCATTATTGTCAATTGAAGCCTACTTATTTCAACTAAATGTGGTTTTTAAGGACCACACCAAGCTAAATTCCTCAATAGGTGTAGTCTGGTGTGCCACATCCAAATGTCCGTCGAACAAATGACGTAACATGCCATAATTGTGGAGGCCGAGGACACGTAAAAACTGTTTGTCAGTCTCAAATTTATCCCACTACTGCAGGTGCAGCTACTTCACGCACCGCGATACCCCCTCGTTCGCAGGATCCTGCATCAACAAAGCGCATGCCTCGTGCATCAGCTTCACGTCCTAAGCATAAGCCTTGCAAATCGGGTACAAAAGGACAAAGCAAGAAACCTGCAGCCAACTGTGTTGGTGTTCCAAACAAGGATTGGATAGTTGACACGGGCAGCTCATTTCACGTTTTACAGAGAAACAGTTCTTTGATTCTTTTCAAAGCTGTCATAAACGGATACATACTGCAGACCCTAAGAAAACAATTGCTAGCATCGGTACTGGTGCAGCAAGCGTGTTATTAGATTCAGGAGCAGTTTTAAAACTCCATGACGCACTTTATGCCCCAAACGCGCGCCTTAATCTTGTCTCCATGAGTCAATTATCAAAGCATGGTTACAGTCTTCACTTCGGCCGAACTGGTTATTCCATTACTTCACCCAAGGGCACGAACATCGCTGCGCAGGAGGGCATGGAGGACCTCACGTTCCTTCTCATGGTCTCTAATATCCATTCAGTTTCCCGAACGGACCCCCCCATTACTTTCAATGGCTGTCACTTATAGTGACATTCATAATGCGTTGGGCCACCCATCACCAAAAAAACTCACCGCAGCCGTGAAACACCATAGCATGCGCAGTCTTGAAGTTTTACTGCCAATAATTGATGACAAAAAATGTGTTGCATGCCTTCAGGCACAATTATGCAACGCCCCTCACAACATTGTGCAAGGTCAACGGTCAAGATGTCCTTTACAGCTACTTCACGTGGATACAGTGGGACCAATGCCTACCAGTTCTATCCATGGAAACAAATTCCTGTTAGTAGCCGTCGATGACTTCTCACGAAAAACTTTCGTTTGTGCTAATCCGACAAAAAGTGAAGTGCTAAAAGCGTTAATAGACTTAATACTAAAGCTACAACGCTCTACAGGACAAAATCTGGCGTATATACGTTCCGATAATGGAACAAAATTCACCAATGCGGAGCTAGGTGAGTTCATTACGAAGCATAGCATTATCTCAACAATACACTGTTCCTGAGAACCCCCAGTCAAATGGTGTTGCTGAGAGAACCGTACGCTTCATTTGCGATGGAATTCGAGTTCTTCTTGCATCGTCAACAGTTCCGCACCGATTCTGGGACCATGCTGCGACTACAGCAGCATTTAATCTAAATTCTTTGCCTAGACGAGTTCAAAAGTCCCCTAAAGAGATATGGTCCAAAAAGAAACCGACCATCAAATATCGAGCTCCTTCGGTTGCCTGGTATACTATTATATACCCAAGTCGCACCGATCAAAATTTGATGCTCGCGCCAAAAGTGGTGCTTCTATGGGACACTCCGCTTCATCTCCTGGGTACCTTATTTATGCGGTCCATGAGAGCAAGTTTCTACAAGCACGTACCTTTCGTTTCTTTCCTAAGGTATTTCCAGAATTCACAAGAAAATCAGATCCATCATCTGTTTCTCTGGTATTTCCAATTAACATGGAACCCCCAATCTTTGAAGCACCATAGCCTGATGAACCACATATCATTAAGAGCGTACCGCCAATCTCACCCACTTTAACATTAGACGAGACAAGAATGCAGGTCCCGCTCAATGTAGCAAATAATATTTCTCGTTACATTGCTGTATTGTTAATGTTTTGCTGTATTTAACGTACATTTAAGTATTTCTTTATTTTATTCTGAGAAATACACTACTGTTTATAAAAATTGCAACACCCTGATGGAATGGTCTAACCCATATGCAATTTGCAATATTTGCATACAATGGGTCAGAGTATAATGATTAGATTTTCAGAGTAATTGCTTGAAAAAACACCATGCCTCGACGACGACGAAGGGTACCATATCAACAGCTGACAGACTTTGAAAGAGGACGCATAATTGGTCTGCGTGAAGCGGGATGGTCGTATCGTGACATTGCTGCTCGTGTAGGATGTAATGCAACGACAATTATGCGTTCATGGAGGCAGTGGAGCGAAGAGAACAGGGCACACCGAAGTCCAGGCTCAGGAAGACCCAGCATGACGACACCGCGAGATGACAGACACCTCTATCACATGTGTGTAGCAGATCGTACAGCCACTTCCACAGTGTTAGCACAACAGTGGGGTGCTACAGTAGGCAGGACAATGTCTGCTAGCACTCTATGACGCAGTTTGATTTCCAGAGGATTGATGGCACGAGTACCATTGTTGCGGATTCCTTTGACTCAAAACCACCGGCGCCTCAGGTTGCAATGGGCCCATCAACACCAACAGTGGCAAGCTGAATGGCAACAAGTTGTGTTTTCGGATGAGTCAAGGTTTAACTTGCAGCACCATGATGGCAGGATACGAGTCAGAAGAAATCGTGGCGAGCGCGACCTTCCAGAATGTATCCTGCAGCGTCATTCAGGACAAACGCCAGGGGTGATGGTGTGGGGTGCAATCAGTTACCATGGCCGTTCCCATCTGATCATAATCGATGGAAATCTGAACAGTGACCGGTACATCAGGGAAGTTGTGCAACCCGAGGTCATCCCCTTCCTGCAGAACCTTCCAGGCGCTGTATTCCAACAGGACAATGCCCGACCGCATGTGGCCAGAAATGTCCTCGCCTTTTTCCAAGCACATCAGACGCCCTTGTTCCCCTGGACTGCTCGTTCACCAGACATGATATGCAAATGCTCCAAATTTAATGCAGATTGGGCTATTCCATCAGGGTGTTGCGATTTTTATAAACAGTAGTGTATTTTGTTCTTTTGTAATTGAGATTGCAATGCCTATTCCTCAATTAAATCATATTGTATAGAACATTCTTTTGTATAGAATATTTTGATATTTTATAAATAAATATTGCATTTTTTAAACCAAAATAAAAGTCTTTTAACGAGCCACGTTCATTCTTAAGTTTCGGGGTTTCAAATGAATCACCCCTTAAATTATCACCCCTTATATTATCACCCCTTAAATATTATATTATTTTGCTTCCCCCTCTGAACACAGAGGGTGCCCCCAAGGATGCCTAGGGCCACTCTTGTGGCTAGTGATCATGGAGGGATGGCTGCGGGACAGTAACACCATGACGGAGGTTAACATCCAAGCCTATGCTGACGACCAGGCAATCATCATTACCGATCGGTCAGCCAGGTCACTTGAGGAAAATTGGTACAACATCTGGGCTGTCATATAACAAGGCGAAGACCCAGGCCATGCTCTATACGCACCATGGTAGACCTATCCACCCCCCAAGCCTTCCAATGGGCAATCACACAGTCAAAATACCTCGGCTTCCACTTAGATACCAAGTGGCAGTGGATAACACATGTCCAGAAAGCCAGCTCCCACACCACCAAAATTGTTAGCAGGTTATGGTTAATCATGGGTAGGGAACGGGGCATGTGAAACTTCCAAACTCACCAGGTGAAAAATCCTAACCACCATCATCACACCCATGCTGCTCTTTGGGGCCGAGATATGGGGTCATAGAGCCAATGACTCTAGACTCCTGAAGAGACTCCGCTCCACAGTTCGTCACTTCCTTCTGGCATGCACCAGAGCCTATCGTATCACACCCAAAAAAGCCCTGTATGCCCTCAGTGGCTTCATGCCACCTGAACTGCAGGTGAAATACAGGGCAGAGCTGTTTCATAAAAGCATGAAAGACCCTTCCAGGCTGGACACTATTCCGAATCACCGTACGCCTTCCTTCCCCCCAAAGAGCGATCATTCCATTCCACAACTGGAACGAGTCCACAAGGGG
Organism: Rhysida immarginata; assembly: GCA_023313115.1. NCBI lineage: Eukaryota > Metazoa > Arthropoda > Chilopoda > Scolopendromorpha > Scolopendridae > Rhysida > Rhysida immarginata. The sequence continues at coordinate 5,247 of JAHWFO010046588.1, read as the reverse complement.
TACCTTGGATTTGATCCCCTTCACAGATGGCTCCAAGAAGGATAAAAAAGTTGGAGCAGCCTTTATTTCACACCACATTGACCAGGTGATAATAAAAAAGGGGTTCCGCCTGCCTGGATACTGCACAGTCTTCCAGGTAGAACTACTGGCTATCGTCAAGGCGCTGGAATGGCGGCTATCAATTAATCTCTCGACACATACCACTTGGATCGCCACACTATCAGCAATCCTGGGACATCTTCCAGCCACCGCCCTACCTGTGAGAGCCAGAGAAGCCTTAGGGAAAGCCTCCTCAGTGGGCATTCCTATTGAATGTACATGGGTCAGGGGACATGTGGGCATAGAGGGCAATAAAATGGCTGATGCCCTGGCTAAGGCGAGCTCCAAAGCACATACCACTCAACTGGAAAGGGGCATTAAAATCCCTCTTGCCCACATACGTAATGGCCTGAGAAAAGATATGGGCGAACTATGGCAAGAGTCATGGCATAAATACAAGACCACCAGCCAATCGGGCTGGTGCAGGTATGAAATCCAGAGGATAGGCGTTGTACCAAGGGAGGCCGTACGGTTTGCAACTGGGCATGGTCTCTTTGGGACATTCCACGAGAGGATCCACCTGCGAAATACCCATGTGGTGGCGGTCCACAACTGCCTAGCCACATCCTGTATGAATGCCGCATGGCAACAGTAGAACAACAGACTCATGAGGAGACTCCACACAAATGGCTTCATATGGCCATGCACCATGGAGACATACTTCACGGAGAATGAGACAGCTATTCGTCTATAGAAACAGCTGCGGAGGCCTGCTATGCATCAATGCCCCCCCAAAAAACCTTACACCATGGCGATTCTCATCATTGGTCGCTCGGCCAGTGCACTGGAAGTAGGATGGAGGAACACTTGGACCTTCTGTACTTCCTGGGCCATGAACAACGGGCTATGCTATAATACAGGAAAGACCCAGGCTATGCTCTTCACACATCACGGAAGACCAATCCGCCCACCTAGTCTATACATGGACATCCACACGGTGAAATGCTCCCTAAGCCTTAAATATTCAGGCCTAGATTTGGACACCAAGTGGCAATGGTTCACACACATCCACAAGGCCAGCGCTCGCACAGCTGCTTTTGCCAGTAGACTGTGGTCCATCATGGGCAGGGAGTGGGGCACTGCCAAACAGACCAGATGGTTAATCCTTACAACTATCATCACCTCTATGCTGCATTTTGGGTCTGAGATCTGAGGTCACAGAACCAGTGACTCCAGACTACAGAACTGACTTAGAGCAACAGTTTGTCCATTTCTTTCTGTCCTTCACTGGTGCCTACCGCACCACTTCCAACAAAGCCAGTGCCTATACACTGAGCGGCTTCACACCACCCAAGCTACAAGCCCAATGTAGGGCAGAGATTTTTCAGAGGTATATGGACAATCCCACCAGCTTCGATACTGCTTCTAGCCACTATATTATTACCAGCGCATTTACCGATGGATCGGAAGTTCGCTTGCTACCCAGCACACGCAATGCGCATGCGCGAGTAAATCGTCTATTCTTGCTCATTTTAGCAATAAGACGATGTTAATTCTCATGATTAATTTGCTTCAAACAGGTTGTTATGAGTGAGGATAGAGGAACTTTAAGCTACATGTGTGTACTAAAGTGGCACGAAACCAGGAACTCTGTTATACTATGCAAACTTCATGAAAGCAGTGAGAGGAACCTTATGTTTCCTATGTTGCAGTAAACGGCACTACAATGGGGAACTGTGTGTTAATACACAAAGCTTATGAGTAAAGATCGAGGAATGTTATGCTACATGTGTGTACTAAGTGGCACGAAACCAGTAACTCAGTTTTATCATGCAAACTTTAAGAGCGCAGTGTGAGGAACCTTATGTTTAATTTGGAGAACTCTGTGGTTACCTAATCGGGAACTGTGTGGTAATATATAAACTAAATGAGTGAGGATAGAGTAATTTTAAGCTACATGTGTGCACTAAATTGTTACGAAACGAGGAACTCTCTTTTATTATGCAAACTTTAGGAGCGCAGTGTGAGGAACCTTATGTTTAATTTGGCGCACTATATGGTTACCTAATGGGGAAATGTTTGATAATATATAAACTATATGAGTGAGGATAGAGTAATTTTAAGCTACATGTGTGCACTAAATTGTTACGAAACGAGGAACTCTCTTTTATTATGCAAACTTTAGGAGCGCAGTGTGAGGAACCTTATGTTTAATTTGGAGAACTCTGTGGTTACCTAATGGGGAACTGTGTGGTAATATATAAACTATATGAGTGAGGATAGAGGAACTTTTGGCTGCATGTGTGCACTAAATTGTTACGAAACGAGGAACTCTGTTTTATTATGCAAACTTTAAGAGCGCTGTGTGAGGAACCTTATGTTTACCTTGGCACACTATATGGTTACCTAATGGGGAACTGTGTGCTAATATATAAACTATATGAGTGAGGATAGAGGAAATTTAAGCTACATGTGTGCCTAAATTGTTACGAAACGAGGAACTCTGATTTATTATGCAAACTTTAAGAGTGCAGTGTGAGGAATCCTAACTTTACTTTGGCGCACTATATGGTTACCTAATGGGGAACTGTGTGCTAATATATAAACCATATGAGTGAGGATAGAGGAACTTAAAGCTACATGAGTGTACTAAAGTGGCACGAAACCAGGAACTGTGTTTTATTATGCAAAATTTTAGAGCGCAGTGTGAGGAAACTTATGTTTAGTTTGGCGGACTGAATGGTTACCTAATAGGGTACTATGTGCTAATACATAAACGATATGAGTGAGTCTAAAGGGGCTTTAAGCTACATGTGTGCACTAAATTGTTACGAAACGATTAATTCTGTTTATTATGCAAACTTTAAGAGTCCAGTGTGAGAAACCTTATGTTTACCTAATGGGGAAGTGTGTGATAATATATAAACTATATGAGTGAGGATAGAGTAACTTTAAGCTACATGTGTGCACTAAATTTTTACGAAACGAGGAACTCTGTTTTATTATGCAAACTTTTAGAGTGCAGAGTGAGGAACCTTATGTTTACCTTGGCGCACTATACGGTTAGCTAATGTGGAACTGTGTGCTAATATATAAACTATATGAGTGAGGATAGAGGAAATTTAAGCTACATGTGTGCCTAAATTGTTACGAAACGAGGAACTCTGATTTATTATGCAAACTTTAAGAGCGCAGTGTGAGGAATCTTAACTTTACTTTGGCGCACTATATGGTTACCTAATGGGGAACTGTGTGCTAATATATAAACCATATGAGTGAGGATAGAGGAACTTTAAGCTACCAGTGTGCACTAAATTGTTAAAAAGCAAGGAACTCTGTTTTATTATGCAAACTTTAAGAGCGCAGTGTG
>JAHWFO010046583.1:998378-1063401 GCA_023313115.1 Rhysida immarginata | reverse complement strand
AGCCAACGAGGAAGACAGGCCGGGGCACTAAAAAGTCACATGACCAAAGTAGATCTAGCCACAATCCAATCTTCATTGTTTCCATCTTGGATTTCAACAATCAGTGTCTTTGTTGGAAACAATGAATATTGGATTGTTGCTAGATCTACCTTGGTCATGTGACTTTTTAGTGCCCCGGCCTGTCTTTCTAGTTGGCTTTGTTTGAACGTGCGTCCACAGTATTCATCGAGAACTATGCCTGGTGCTTATCATTTTCTTAGACACGTTTGAATAGCGAAGGTGGGTCTATCCAGTCTTTATTGTTGTAGACATCATTCGTCGGAGATCGAGGCCAACAAGAGACAGGCCAGGCAGTGTTGCCGGATTTAGTAATTTTTTAAAGCCCTTATCCTTTGTTGGGCATTGTTAAACAATGCAGAAAACAATGAAAACAAGGACAAGCACTTTAAAAAAATTACTAAATCTGGCAACACTGAGGCCAGGGCACTCAAAATAGCACTTGATTTCAACTTTCGTTTTAATGCTGACATACCTAAAAAATTTTATTTCTTAGTTGGAACGTTATTTGTTGATTAAATATGAAAAAGTAGACTCAAAATGAATAATTTCCCGGAAAAAAGCACAAAAGCAAACAGAATGTGTACTAATATGACAAAAAAGGAAAAAACAAGTATGGAAAACGAGGAAAACGAGACCACCAAACATAGAGAGGTTGAGAGGACCGTTTAAATCAGCAACGAGCCTCCATAACTGAAACTGACAAGAGTGGCCTGGACGGAAGCCAAATTGCTCACTACGAATGAGGTTGTTTGCCTCGCAGTACTCGTTGAACCTCTTGAGTATAGTGCGCTCAAAGACCTTCGAAAGCATGGGCAACAAGCTAATGGGTCTATAACTTGTGGGAAGAGCAGGATCCAGTCCAGGTTTAGGAATGGTGATGATGACCGAATCCTTCCAGGCACTAGGGAAATGGCCGCTAAGTCAGCAGTCATTCATGACCTTAGTGATGATGCAGATAACACTGGGAGGCAAATTCTTGAGAGCACTGTTGGTAATGGTGTCGATGCCGGCTGCCTTTTTGCTTTTCAGGCGCTTTATGATGTCCAATATCTCAGAGGTGCTAATGACATCAGGAGAACCAAGAGCGCGCTGTGTGTGGCCATACCTTTCACACACGTCCTTGACCTCACGAGTGATATTGACCAGATCATCCTCTTTGGGCGTAGAGAATTGGCTCATCAGTGAATCGGCGATAATTTCTGCTTTAATTCTGGTCATTGCTAACGAAATCGCCATCTTCTGTAAGCAGAGGAGGGAGAACAATAGTCCTGTTGCTTTTAAGGGCCCTGACCATACTCCAGAGAAGAGTTATCCTGGACGGACAGACTTTTAACTTTGTCGTTCCATCTTTGATTCCTTAAATCCTTAATCTGATCACTTACCTTGCGGGATAGCCTGTTGTACTTCGTCTTGAAGTGGAGAAACCTGGTACGCTGCCAAAGTCTTCTGAAGTGGTTTTTTTCGTGGATGAGTTGCCTGGTGGAAGGAGGAAGTTCCAGATGGTCTGGCCGCTTACAATCCACCGGAGTAGCACTAGCATTTGTAGCCATCTTGATGGAGTGACTGACCTTTTGATATTTTCGTCAATGTCACTACTGGTGACGGGATCCTGATAGGAAATGTTACTGTGTTTCATAAGTTCTCTAAAAAATTTCCAGACCTGCTTATAACGAAGATTTATTCTCAGGTCGATATTTATCCTCTCAAAATTTAGTGCAACTGGTAGGTGATCAGATGATAAGGCATTTACTGTAAAAATATTGTAGGGTTTAACAAACCCCTTGAGAACAGCAATGTCGAGCACGTCACTAGCGGGTGAGTGACCACAGTAGTATGTATCTTCAAGAGGGCCAATAACGGAAGTGTCGATCTGATCTACCATGTACCTATAATGTACCAAGCCACTTTGATTAGTGCATCTGGAGTTCCAGTGTGGGTATTTCGCATTCAAATCACCCGCCATAACGACTGCGGTGGGCCCAGACAGTGGTTCATCCAAGTCGCGAGGGTCTAACTTGTGCCTGGGTGGGTTGCATAAGGAAGTAAACTTGACCTCTCCAACATCAGCATCTTTGATGACAATGGAAACGGCTTCCATATTGACAAGGTTAGGTGTGACAATTTTAGTGTGATTAATACCTCTTTTTACAACAATAGCTACCCCACCAGAGCCTGGATCTGAAGCTTTTTTAGGGGGCCTATCTTTCCGGTAAACATAGTACCCTGGTAGATTGAAAGCCTTACTCTGTTTGAGATGGGTTTCGCACAAGAAGGCAACATCAATGTTCCAGCTTGTGAGGAAATCGTAGAACTCATGACACTTGCGAGGAGTGCCCCTCGCATTCCATATAGTGCAACGTAGCTTACCTTGATTTATAACTTTGTAGGGGTGTCTATCCATGATTATTGTCTTGTCTCAGTTTAAATGGTCTGCGGCAACACTTTGGCACTATCTTTTAACATATTCATTAGGTTACCCAGATACCTTTGAATTTTAACCAATTCGTCGTGGTCAGCGACTCCCTTACCAATAGAAGCAGAAGCAACGGATGCAAAAGTTCTTCCTTCAGCTACTTTGGAAGTTCTATTCCTTTTAACTTGTGGGTATTTGGGACACTTAGTATAACTCGAAGTGTGCTGGCCTTCGCTTCGAATACATTTAGGAGGGTCTTTTCCTTTTATATTGGTGCAGTCCCTTGACTGGTGGTCGCTCGCGCACTTGTTGCAACGCGGCGACTCGGTGCAGCCCTGGGACACGTGCCCAAAAGGACTGCACATTTGTAACATTGTAAGGGCTTCTTGTTGCCCCTATACAATTCAACTGTTACAGCAAGTGGACCAATGCGCTTTAAATTTAGGAAAGACTTATTGTGCTCAGTGTTTTGTAGGAGTACTAGAACCATTGGCATCTCAACTTCACCATTTGCTTTTTTTAAGTCTAACTGCCTTATCGGGGAAGTAGTTAGCGTTTCTAAGGTCTGAGCAAAAATCTTCCATATCATACGTTATATCTACATTACGGACAACGTATTTTAACAGTTTCTCAGATTTGAGCTGATGATGCTGGATTTTAAGCACACCATTCATTTTGATTCCTGACACGAGGGTTTTATGTGTCTCCTCATCGTGGCATTTAACCTTGATAGTGTCTGAGCGTCCGGTATGTGCAGTAATCTTATCTAACGTTACGTGATTTTTTATCTCATTTAGCACTTCCTTAATCGGTTTCCCGTGATGTCTAACGATAATAGGGGGAATGTAAATAGTTTTCTTTTCACTTACCTTAATCTGGGAATTTTCCGTCCTAGTCCCCCTTCTGGGTTTTTTGCTACGAACAACTGGCCAGGCACTGTCTTCCACTTCTCCATCACTTCCGTCGGAATGGCTTCTTTTGTTGCCACCGTTTGTCGAACAGTCACGATCATCACTTATTTCCATGGACTCCAGTCCATGCACTTTGTTAGCAAGCGAGATAGGTTGAAAATTTTCTTTTACCTTATTATCTTCCGTGGAGTTTCCCGCCTTTGGAGTCCCGGAACATTTCTCAAAGGCTTTTCTAAAATCATTTATCTTGTTGATGAAGTCTGTACGAGAGTTTTGAATTTCCATGTTGATTCCATTGAATTTCTCGTCAAAACTTGTTCGTAAGGATAAACCTTCGCCTCCAGTGAATTGTACTTAGAGTTTATATCATTACTGAGAGTTTCTAGCATTTCATTAAATACTAGGTCAAATGCAGCAAACCTAGGATCCAAACAAGCATCCCTGTAGGCTCTTTCGCAGGACACTTTTACCGTCAGGTGCTAGCAAAGACTCCTTTGCCGACTTCAACAGTGGCGGCTCGCAGCTAAAATTTCTGGGGGTGCTGCGTCAGAAAATTGTACTTTTTTCACGAACTAGGGAATACCTAGTGACATTAAAGTTAAGGATCATGTAATATACATGTATAAGAATAGTATTAAAGAAAAAAAAGACACATTATATTGAATACGTGGTTAATTCGGATGAAGCCATCATATATAATGTATAGAACCGGGGGGGGGGGGCGAGTAACCTCGCAGCTAGGTGTGTGCTAAAGAAGCCGTCCTAAGAAGGACGCACCTAGCTTTAAGAAAAAATGAACAAGTCAGGTTTGCGAGAAAATTAATTCTACGCCAGGGACCCACTCGTGAATGATCAGAATAATAATAGATTAGAATAATAATAGATGATATGAAAAAATATCCTTAGTTAGGTTTGCGAAGAAATTAATCCCAACGCCAGGGACCCAGAAGGATAATGAGCGTCTCGATGTACTGATTTACGGGAATATTAATTCCAACGCCAGGGACCAGCACATAAGACCTAACAGGAGGTGAGCCTGAAAAGGGCGCACCGTGAAATGAGAGTAATGAAATGATACCTGATAAGAGAGTAGAGTGATACCTTGAAGAGCTAGTCCGTTTTGATCGTGAAAGCGGAAAAACTGAGTATATATAGCGAAAAGACCACGGTTTTAGGCCAATCAGAGAAATTACACCAAAAGGGACAAATTAATGATTGGGCAGTTGGGTCCACCATTGGATTAATGCTGAGTCACCAATGGGACCTGAGTCTGAATTTAGTAGTAAATTAATATTGGTTTTTTTGTATGGCCATACTTTCAAAAGCGTCCAGCAGGTGTTTTTTATTTCTTGAATGTAATAATTTTAAATTATCGATAGAAAAATCATGTCCAGTCTCGATGGAGTGTTTTGCTATGGCGGAAAGGTTGCTTCTCCCGAATCTTCTGTGGTCTATGTGTTCTTTAAACCTGGTTGATAAACTGCGTTTCGTTTGACCTTTGTAAACCATTGGGCAATGGGAACAGTGGGCTTCATAGATTCCAGACTTCTGTAGGTGAGATACTTTGTCCTTGGGATTATCCAACAAATATCTTATTTGGTTCGGGTTGCTAAAAGATAAAGAAATGTTATGTGGTTTAAAGATCGAATTAAGGCCTTTAATAAAAAACTTATTATAGGGTAAGGAGATAATTTTTTTCTTTTCTTTAACGATGTGTAAGGTGGTTGTGTCTGGAATAAACTTTTTGAATTTCCTTTTTCTTAACAGGTCTACAATAGTTCTAGAGCTGTAACTGTTTTTTATAGCAATATTTTTAATTAAGGAGATTTCGTTCTTAAAAGCGGTTTTACTTAGGGGAAGATTGAGGGCTCTATCGATCATAAAGATAAACGTGGGAATCAATGTGAATGTAATTTAGTTTATTGGTTGGTTTTCAAAAAAGGTCGAAAGATAATGAGTTATTATCCCTAATAATTAAAATATCCAAAAAGGGCAGCTTATTATTCTCTTCCATTTCGAAAGTAAACTTGATCGAGGGAAAGAAGGCTAAAACAACATAGATTCTTCTTAAAAGAATCTAAATACGAATTTGGAGTGAGAGAAGTAAATTATCTAGGCTTTTCTTTCTCAGTCAAAGGAAAAGGATGCGATCATCAGCTAGTTAAGGACATAATGGACTGGCCAAGACCTCACAATCTGAAGGAATTACGGTCATTCATAGGCACAGCTCAATTCTATCGTAGCATTGTTCAGAGGTGTGCACAAGCTACGGGCCCTCTATTTGATTTCTTACAGAAGGATAGGAATTTTCAGTAGGGGCAGAGCAGCAAAAAGTATTCAATGCAATCAAGAAATGCTTTATCGATCCACTTAATTTGAAAAGTTTTGATCCCAACAGGGCACTACGCATTCTGTGTGATGCCTCGGAGGATATTATCGGTGCGGTTGCCATGCAGCAGTATGAGAGCAAATTAATGCCAATAGCATATGGGTCGGGAAAGTTCAGACCAGAAGAAAGAGCCTACGGGAAGAATTATTGGCGGTTGCACGAAGCGCGACACTGGAGGCACTGCCTCCAACAGGTGCCTTCAACAATTTATTCAGACAATCAGTCGGTGTCCCGCTTGCTCATGCAACCTAAGCTACTCTAGACTTCAGGCTACGGTCTTGCAATATGTGATTGACTTCGATGTAAATACATTAGATCATCTAATAATATAATTAAGGATGCGCTTTTGCAGTATTTGCCAAAGCAAGAAAATTCGGCGTGCCAAATCCGCATCAGGGTGGCGCGAGGATGTCACAGATTTCAGCATCCGAGTGTCAGTCAGAGATACATGAAATGCTCTATCGAGAAGAGAGCAAGCTGGCGCTGACATCCTATGAGGAAATCGCAATAATTTCCTCCAAGTTTCGTTTTCGGCACAAAGTGCAAGGGCAGCGGTGGCGCACAAGTCAAAAGAATGAGAAGGCAGAGAGCATACGAAATGGGAGAGTTGTGAGCGGGATTTTCAAGCAGTGCTGCCACCAGGAGATGTCGATTTTTCCCGCAAGTAGACGTCCCAATTTCCCGCTATTTCCCACAACCATCATAAGCATAGATATCAAAATATCGATGCATGGATATCGATAATCTCGATATTAGATATCTATTAAAGCCATTTAAAGAACAAATGAAAGGCTTTTTCTCACATAATAGATCTTTTTCAACTACAAAGCATCTCTATCATACTCCATCCCTCCAGAAGGCTTTTCTTGAGTTAGGGAAAAGAAATTTTTCATTGAAAAAATTAAAAGTACTTGCGAATATTTTTCTATTTTACACTTATTATATTTTTTCTTTATAAAAAGTTGGAGGATCTTACAATTTCCCACCATTTCCCACATTTTGCTCTTTCCCGCAAGACATCCGGGAAAAATTTCCCGCATATCAGGAAATTTCCCACAAAACGGCAGTACTGATTTCAAGAGACAGCACATTGGAAAAGTGTTAGTCAGAAATTGTGTGCTGCATGAAGAGAATCATGAACGAGATGATTCAAGCAATGAATTATGTGCAGTTGTGTGGAGAAACAAAGCCGCCCCGTTTCAACAATGAAACTCTCATTCGCTGCCGACATCGAAACTTAATAACTGTAATGTCGATATTTCGCAATTAGAATTTCTCAGTGAACCTTTCGAAGAAGCGACCACTGGGAAACAGGAGTTTCTCGCTAGTATTTGTTCCACAGCGAGAGAAGTTAACAGCTACTAGGGGCGGATTGGAGACTAACAAACAGTTTCCTTAAGAAGGCAACGTTCCTGTACGAATTACGCCATGAGAAATTTCCTGGTTCTTCAAAGTGCGGATGGCAGCTTCGGCTATTACGTAGTAGATTTGAACTTCGTTCCTGAGCTACGACAATTTCCTTCACGAAATCCAAGGTTTTGGCATCGTCTAACATATGCGCAATAGGTTCTGGTAGATGACAGCTTTCCCTGGAAAGCCGAAATCGGAGAAGCGACTATGGGTCGGTGTAATAGAGCGTGAATAATGGCATGGTTCATACAAGCATTCCTGGATGAAGGCATTGGCTCCATTTTTCTCATGCACTAGGTAAGTTCACATTTTAAACTCTCCTCTTTGCTTGATGCCTTCTCTTAACGTAAAATTATATTATATTTCATCACTGCTAACTCTATGTCAGGCGCTTCTAATTGAGGTTCCGCCATTTTCTCTTTGCAGATAGGCCTCGTCCAGGAATCCTTAAATGCAATGAGCATCGCCCCCTTTTGTGCGGTTTTAGTTAATTGCAAGTTTTGCGAGCATAAGGGGTTCAGATAGAACTGGTATCATGGGCCGTCTATCCTGACGACCATTCATGAATGTAACAAAATCATTTTAACTAAGCATTGTAAGGTTAAATTTATACTTACTTATTTACTTTTCAAACCCGCTTATCCGTTAGGGTCGCGGGGACAGCAGCCCTATGGAGGATCTCCAGCGATCGCGATCTTCCGCCATCAGGCGCATGTCCTCCCTGGTAATATCCAAGCGACTCGAACCCAGATTCTCCATGTAGTCTAGCCACCTGGTTCTAGGCCGACCCCTTGGTCTCTTACCCACCGGCTTGGAAAATAACAACTGCCTAGGAAGTTAAATTTTGGTCTCTTTCATCACAAACTATTAAGTTAAATTTATAATTCTCAAAACATCTCGTACTAGGCATTGACCCTAAATGAATTCAGTTATTGCAGGTAATTGATTTTATTTATCTATCTTTTCCTATTGTTTCTTTTTACTTGTTTTTTTTATTTAAAAACATTTTTAAGTGGGTAACATTGATTAATTTCATTTTTCCTTATACATAAATTAATCCAGAATGTGTCCACCGTTTTATTTCTCACGGTTCCCCTCACTGATTAATTTTTCCACGTGACAGTTAATAATCTTTGAAATTAACAAAAGTTTATTTGAAATATAATATCTCAAAGCGAATAAAGTAGGGGTTACAAGGAATGTAGTCCCTTTCTCAATGATAAATTTAAGAAGGACTCGAAAATAAACTTTCTACATCCAGATAAAAAAAACCTAACCTAACTGGATTCCCCAGTTCGGATTGAACGCCCTACCTAAAGTTTCAGAGAAGATTTACTTAAGAACAAGGTTACACCTGAGCCATTTTTGCCATTTTTGGCCTTTTCATAGGCTCAACTGCTTATTAAAATTCTCGAAAATCACTCATTTTTTATGCTATTTAATGCTCATTGTAAGTATACATAAATTACATAAAAAATGAGTGATTTTCGAATTTCTTATCAGGTTTTTAAAAGGCTGTAAAGCAATGAGTTTTCTTAACCTTTTCAATAATAGCTTCTAATATCTAATTAGGGAATTCATTATTTTTTATTCTTAAATCCCTCTCCCCTTACTTGAATAGCCACATAATTAACCTCTCTATTTTTAATACGAAGAGCATTTTGATTTAAGTAATCACATTAATATAAAAAAAATAAAAATTAAGAAAGTGAGTTATTGAAACAAATAAATCGACTTCAATAAATGAACTTATCGCATCGTTTTAGTTCTTTGCTACTGAATTATTTGATTCGTGTAATTTGATCTAAGAAATTCTGCTGTTAATTTCACTTTATTAAATGTTCCGAATGAAATAATAACAAATTTTTAGGCTTTCGTAATGAAAGAAAAAAAATGGTGAATTGGCTCTGATATTTTGCGACCCAACGTGTTGTCTTTGAATTATTTACGATTTTGGTTTTTAATATTCGGCTAAACTGGTCTCGACGGCTTACATTAATTGCGTCCGTCATAGAAAATACGGATCACAAAGCAGTACGAAGACACATGAATTCATTGCAAAACAATAATAAGACAATTTAAATCACTAAAACAAATCAATACCAACCAATTTCCATTCTTCTCTTCAGAAATCTAAGCAAACGAACAGAATTTAAGGTTATTGTCGGTTAATTGTGAAAATATACTATTTTGCTAATAAATTGATTTTCCTCGCTCTCATTACTGCATTAATTATGAGCCTGAAAAGCCTTATGTATATTAACTGTATAGCAGTCCTATATTCTGAACAATTGTGCCATATCGAGGCAGGATGAAAAAAGAAATACCGGATACTTAATTCGGGTACCAGGTTAATTCAGCGGAGAAAGACAAAAGAAAAAAGAAACTAAAACTTTAAAGCTAGAGAATATACAGGGTGTTTACTTTGAAGTGATCTACCCAAAATTTAAAACCGACGTCTTTACCTGTAATATGATATCTCGTTAATATATAGAGCAAGTCAAAATGATGGACCCGATTTTAGAAGTTTACTCTGTGAAATCTAATGAACATATGGTACTGTGAGACATGTGCTACGAAAGATAAACGTTCAAAGTTTACTTCAAGCACATCAAATCACATCACATCACACTGTTCCATGTGAGTGCCTTGCGTACTCCGATAGTCTATCTCCTGCCAAACCTTTCGTACATGTCGCGGTCAATATCAGCAATGGCTGCAGTGACGCGGGCACGCAGGTCTTCCGATGTTGTTGGCAGTGGTGAACGTACACATTATCCTTTACAAGCCCCCACAGGAAGAAATCACATAGGATCAAGCACACAGAACGAACTCTGTTCTCCGGTCAACGCCATTTTCTTTAACTGCTGTTGACTCTTAGCGGTAGAAAGTGAAAACACTGCGCGGAAACTAAACTGTGACAGTTAACCTTTCTAAGCACATCGTCTCACATTACGATACGTTCATTAGACATCACAGAATAACTGTCTGAAATCGGGTCCGTCATTTTGACTTACCCTGTATACAGGGTGATTCAGAAAGGAAGGTCAAGAACAAAATACCATGTAGAGTTTGTAGCGGGGAACAATATTTTTCCTATAAACATGGGTCCGGAAATGCATCCTTACAGAGATAATGCAATTTGTACGAGGTAGGAATGGATGTGCGTTACCCGGACGGCAATGGTAGGGTCCATGTAAATTAGGATCTAAACATGTAAATTGTTCGTGTTCTCTCCTTTAAAAGAGAGGAAACGAAACATGTAACTCCATTGTCGTACAATGGATCGCTTGACTAATGCGGAGCTGGCGGACATGCATCTCGTCTACGGCGAGGCAGAGGGTAATGCTACTGAAGCAGAAAGGATTTACCAACAGCGTTTTCCAGACCGTGATCACCCACATCGCCGGGCGTTTCAAACACTAGGCCAACGACTTCGTGAAACACCTGCATTGAGGCTCAGGGTCGGCATTTTGAACATCTACTGTAATGTCATTCCTCCCGTGCTTCGAAGGGCACGTAAAGCCGTCGGTCCCGGCTGCTGCGACCATCTTACAGCAGTCGTTAAGATCATCGGGATGGCACAAAACTCCTCGAAGGAGTAAGTGCCGCAGATTATCGTTCTGCGATAATCTACCCTCTGTACAAGATAAGGTCATTCCTACCTCGTACAAGTTAGGAATGAAAAATATTGTTCCCCGCTACAAACTGTACATTGTATTTCATTCTTGACCTACCTCACCCTGTATAAGCAGCGAAGAAGAAAGTATTGAATCCTCTTGACTTTATTTTGAAATTAAGCGGGCCTAATAAGAGTTACGTTTCTCAAGATAGAGAATGTAGATGTAAATGTAAATTTTATAAGAATGGAAAATATCTCAAACTTTCTTTTCTATACACGTTTTGAAATACAAAGTGTCTCATTAATAGAGGTACAAACTTTAAATGGAGGTAGAGAACATCAAAAGGAATGAGATTCGCATAGAAACCTATGACTGGACACGTCAAGTGGTAACAGAAGTACAAGAGAATGAAAGGAAACAAGACAGATTACCGGAAACATTTATTGCACATAAATATTACAAATGGCATAGTAGATGATTTCATTTCAGAATGTAAAAGGAGATGTTTGAAGTTTCTATTTAAAGGACAACTCTACGCAAAAAAATCGATTATAATTTTTTTACAGAATATCATGCTTTGATATAAATATAGCACATTTCCGTTAAAATTTTTAAATTTGGTCCATAATTTCAATATAAGAAACTGCTTTGAAAAGCGAAAAACGGTGGTTTTGCACTCCATTTCCGCTGGCCATTTTTTTTCCGGAAGTGACATAGTTTGAGGCAAACGAGGCCCACGAAAAAGACAGGCCCTGACGCAGAAAAATCACCTGACCATAGTGGGAAAAGCCGTGATGCGAAAAAATCACCTGACTAATAATCCAACCTTCATCGTTTTCAACAAATGAAAAAATATTGATTGTTAAAATCCAAGAATGAAGATTACATTGTTATTGGGACTACATAGTTATTCGGATTACATTGTTAATCTACGCTTGACTCCAAACTACGTCACGGCCACACCAAAGATGGATGCCTAACTATTTTAAAACGCGCTCATTATTTTCGTTTTTTCACACATTTAGAGTTCGAATTATAAAATTTTAAATATGCCACAATGTTATTAATAGGTTAGGCTTTCGATATAAATAAAGTTGTATATGACCGTAGAGTTGTCCTTTAAAAGACATTGTACACTAGCCCGAGATCCTCCTGCAGCAGAAGCGACGGCACACATGCTGGTGCAATATGACATCCAACACATTTTGTTCCATGGAGGGCGTACGAGTCACTCGTGGTCTGCCCTTACTATGTCTGTTACATCTTCAAGACCCATATTAGCACAAATTGTGATGCACATGGGAAAACTAGATATTTACACTCCAGCACTCATGAAATGCGCCGCCTACCGACGTACGGTGGCGTTTTCGGTCATGGGTTCCTATGCAATTCTCAATCATTTTGATATTCTCTACCTCCTCTTGAAGTTTGTACCTCTATTTATGAGATATCCTGTGTAATTCACCAGATGTGAATATTATAAATTATTACATTTTTTCAAAACATATAACTAAAATAATCTCAGTTAATCTAGGAAAATCACTTCCCTTTTTCATTTTTCCTGCGTCTATTTCAGTGAAAGAAGTGGCCATCGGTAGGTTAGAAGGAAACATTAAGGCATGGTCGAAATCCGATTTGCTTATGGGTGGAATTGCCATGGTAGTGAAGGATACCCACAACCCTCTGAAGAAAATGCCTGAAGAGCCAGAAGTTCCTAAAATGGCTGAAGTGCCTGAAGTCCCCAAAGTACAAGGAAAAAGAGACGTCGAACACTAGTGCTGCCCATGAAATTTACATTTTCTCTGAGGATCAACACAGATCGTCCTCTCCCTGGCTGAATAACCAATGAGCTAAATTGGTTGCTTCAAATGCTTCTAGTAATTCTTCTTAGTCCGTTGCTAGTGAGTGGGCCATTTTGGTATAACAACTTTACCAGCAAAGCACGTTCTGGCCGAGTCAAAGCCATATTCGTTGACATGCTAAACAGTTATGACTTTGGTTCTGCATTAGAAGCTTTATATAACCAGAATTAGCATCTGCCGGTTTTTCACCTTCTAATGGTGTAATGATCATTTTTGAACGAACTTTTTTCTTTGCTCTGGAAAAAATTCCCATGATGTAATTAATGCATTCTCAAAATTTCATGTTTTTCTGATGAATAGTTTTTGCTACGAAATGTTAACTTTAATTTGAAACATCCTATATTTTGTGATATGAAACGCGCTCCACGTCAAACACATCGAAAGAAAGTATTCACAGATCGGAACCGACACTCTCTGTGGCCCAGTTTCCAACCAACCACTTTTTAATGACGATTAATTATTCCAAACCATTTAATGACGGCCCATACCTATCATTCTCAAAAGGCACGATATGAGCACGCCATGGTTATCTGGATCCGAGTATCCTTTAAAAGGCTTATGCACGCACAAGTGCACAGAATTGCACGGGTGATCAGTCGTCATTTTCCTACAGCATGGCCTTCTCGCTCGCCGGATATCACCCCGCGCGATTTTTGGTTATGGGGCTTCCTGAAGGACACAGTCTGCCATAGAAGATCTGCATCTGCAGGGCCGTACCCAGGATTTTATTTCGGGTCGGGGGGCGGGCCAGGCTCCCCGACGGCGGGCGCTGGCCCAATTGTGCTGGCGGGAGTATTTTCCCCAAAACAACAAAATTACTTGGCAGGGTGGTCAATTTCGAGGGGGTCAGCTGCATCTGCGCCAGATCTGAAGGACAGCATTCTTCTGTTGAAAAATATGGTTTTGCGATTAGAGCACATTGTTCAAAATGAAGGGGGACATATAGAGCAGTTTTAGTGCTACAAAAATATTTATGTGTGTCCCAACGAGATTTATCGACGGATTTTTGTACCATTTTTTTATTTAATAAATGGCATGCACATCATTTGAATTATCTGAATTGCAAATTTTGTCTCATTTGAAGCAGTAGAACGGACTCCAGAGCTCTCTGAAATGGGAAATTATTTCTCGAATTTGAGTTATCGAATTGTTCTTCTTAAGAGCCTAACCGCTAATTAATAAACTAGCTGTATTTCTTATATTTTCTTTAAAAGGATAAAGCACCTACCTTAAGAAACTTCTCAGAATTTCAGCGTGCCGTTGTCAAATTTCAATGTGTTCGCTGTTGTCCTCACTTACCTGTTCATTTTGTAGTGCTCGTTCCATCCAGCTGGTTCAGTGTTCGCGGTTTCAACAAATCTAGTGTCTTTGATTCATTGTATACACCAGTTCGATCTACTTAATACGAGTGTATTCCGTTCGTTGTAGTTCAATTATTTTGTTTTTATTACTGTATACTTTCCATTTTTTGTACTATTCTTTCCTTGTTTCATTCCAATGGCCGTATCTCACTTCATTTTAATTTCCACTGCTTATTGTTTTACACTTGACAAGTAACAAAAAAATTTTGTAAAATTAAATTTCTTTGAACAAATAATTAAAATAAGAAGTGCTCTAAAAGTGGTATTAAAAATGAAAAAGGCACTACTGTGTTATCATATTAAGCTTGTTAAGCTATGTTCACGATTCGGAATGAAGTGAGGTGAATTTTTTTTACGTAGAGTTCATCAAGGAAGTCCGACCTAGAAGGAAGTCCGCTAGTAATCAAGGAAGTCCGACCTGGAAGTTACTGCAGAAAGACTCTAACAAGTCATTAAATACATGTGAAACTCTTATCTTCTGTGAAATAGTCTTTATCTACGATGAAAAATCATATCTTCTGTCAGACGGACACTGTTGGGTTTGTTTTTTTTGAATAATGAGTATTACACAT
Source organism: Rhysida immarginata (assembly GCA_023313115.1). Lineage (NCBI taxonomy): Eukaryota > Metazoa > Arthropoda > Chilopoda > Scolopendromorpha > Scolopendridae > Rhysida > Rhysida immarginata. The sequence continues at coordinate 1,048,800 of JAHWFO010046583.1, read as the reverse complement.
TCGGTAAAATGAGAATTTTCAGCATCAAAATACCAAGTTGAAATGGAGCGCCACAGTTCTCATAATTTATAGAGAAGAATCAATGCTTTTCAACCTGAAACCGATCCATGTGAATTGGGATCGAAATCCCCTACAATTACGTAGCTACAATTAACTGATCAGCCCGATGTAAAAGAAAGCTATCATATTTCATTCCAAACTCATGAACGTAGCTCGTTAGAAGAATAATAAATCTTTTATTTAAAAAAAAAAAATTAAAAATTAAACTTCACTTTATACAGGGTGAATACAAAAGTCTGAACTCCCCTTTTATTTTTTGAACCGAAGCAAATATGTCAATTTTGATGAATCCAATGAATAGGAAGTTGTGGGTGGCCTATCCCATGGTGCACTTTTCATCATCCCAAATATGCAAATTAGGACACATTCAAAATTTATCTCAAAAACCGTAAAGGATAGAGAAAAAAACCCAATTGCAAACTTGTTCAGTATAAAAAAACAAACAAAAAAAAAATCATCCAAATCGGACCAACCAATCACCCACAATCACGTGGTGAACTGTATGTAGCTTACAAACAGGCACACTGCACAAAAAAGTTACTTCAAACAGTTTAAAAAAAAGTTAATCAACAAAATGCTCGATGTGACGACCATGGGCACCATAACACAATTGGGCACGGAACCTAACTGACGCCAAAACATCGGCAAGCATGGCTGGTGTCACTCCTTGGCAAGCTTCCTGGATTCGTTGAACCAGATCCTACAGTGAGGCGGGCTGCGTAGCATAAACCTTGTCCTTCAGGTATCCCCACAAGAAAAAGTCAAGTGGTGTAAAATCAGGGGAGCGGGGTGGCCAACGAACTGGTACACCTCGGCCAATCCATTGTTGTCCAAACATCTCAGATGCTCGCGAACGACCAACCCGTAATGTTGAGGAGCTCCATCATGCTGAAACCATGTGCGCTGATACGAGGCCAATGGCAAATTGTCAATGAAGTCTGTGACTACCACGTTGAGAATTTCAGCCCGGTAGCGTTCTGCAGTCAGTGTTCCATCGTAAAAATACGGTCCAACCACATTGTCATTGTACAATCCACACCACACATTGATTCTCCAATTCACTTGATGAGTTGCTTCTCACAGACATCGTGGGTTTTCGGCTTCCCAATGATGATGGTTTGTGGCTGTTGATAACTCCATCCCTGGTGAACTGGGCTTCATCTGTCCACAACACCTCATGAATGAAGTTTGGATTGTCATCCAGGCAGGTAAGTAACCAGTTGCAGAAGGCGGCCCTAGCAACATAATCCAATGGCAGTAACTCCTGGTGACAATGAATATGGTATGGGTGAAAATGATGTGCGTGTAGAATGCTGAGAACAGTTCTCTGATGGCACCCAACATCTGCAACAATTGCTCTGCTGCTTTTGTGGGGATTTGCAGCAACTGCAGCCAGAACTAGTAGTGCTGTTGTATCCTCGTCGCCTTGTGCCCTTGGTCATCCTCGTTCTGCATTAACATTCCCTGTAGCCTCGAATCTTTGAATAATGTGACGCATTGTTTGACGAGATGGATGGCGTTCATTAGGGTATCTGTCTCGATACAACCTAACTGCAGCATGTACGTTTCTCCTTGCCTCTCCGAAGCAGAAGATCATGTTGACCATTTCCGGAACAGTGTAGCTTGCCATCCTGGAATTGTTCTGTCTTCTGTGTGCTGAAACATGCCTTTTATTTGCTTTTCCGGATGAAAGTGAATGTGAGTATGGTAATTTATGTTAATTTTTTGATTTGCATGCTTTACATGGTGGAAATATCAACATTCAGTTTCCTTGTGCAGTGTGAGTGTTTGTAAGCTACAAACAGTTCACCAGGTGATTGTGGGTGATTGGTTGGTCCGATTTGGATGATTTTTTTTTGTTTTGTTTGTTTTTTTTATGCTGAACAAGTTTGCAATTGGGTTTTTTTCTCTATCCCTTACGGTTTTTGAGATAAATTTTGAATGTGTCCTAATTTGCATATTTGGGATGATGAAAAGTGCACCATGGGATAGGCCACCCACAACTTCCTATTCATTGGATTCATCAAAATTGACATATCTGCTTCGGTTCAAAAAATAAAAGGGGGATTCAGACTTTTGTATTCACCCTGTAGGCCTAGTGACGCGAGATGCGTTTCTCGTGATTTTCATATACTGTATATACATAAATTGAGTGGCTGAGAACCAGAGTGGTTCATGTCACTTTGCAGTAATTCTGTAATAATTTGAAGTAAAGTTTTATAACATCATTGTCATGATAGTAACTCAAACATTTTTAACGCGGTTTAAGTACTGAAAAAATGAAGTTGCACTTAAACGTCTCTGGTACCCAGATAGTATTTACTCTTATGATAACAATGCACTTCTAAAAATAAAATGTGGAAAAATGCGACATGCATGAACCACTGTGGTTCTCAGCCACTCAATTAAAACTAGCACTTCTTATAAAAAGTCAGCAATTTATTAGTGCATGTAAATAAGAAGAATTTAAAAAATACATTTTTTAAAATTAAAATTTACCTCTAGTTTTAATTGAAGTTCATGTCGAAAGAAAAAAGTACGGGCGAAGATCATTTCCATTGGAAAAGTATGATTTCTATATTCCAGTGTTTTAGCGGTGAGCTGTGTCTGTATCAGATTTTGGTGTTTTTCTGAATACCATTCGTATCTCTTGTATAGGAATAAACACTTTCTCAGATCATATTGCATATATATTTTGGATGCTTAAGGGACTATGGAGTTTTTATAAGACATCATATTTTAACTCAACTGAAATGGATGTTTAAGTGGAGGAATAGGACATACTCCTCTTGAGAATAATAGAGATTAGAAGTAATATTGAAGAAATACGTTCAAAGAAGAGCATATACAGGGTGTCCTGTAATGAGTGAACAAAAATTTGGTAACGGTAGTATGGGTAATTCTAAGCAAAAAGTTCATATGAATAAGGGTCCGAATTTGAACGATAACTGATATATGAATACAAATAAAAATGCCGGCACCAAGATCAACAAGTTAATAACTCAAGTTCCATAAGATCTACGATTCTGAGTTGCGCAGTCAACATCGTAACACGTGCTGGTAGTACTCCATATGTGAGCAGTATTATGATTTTGAAGATGTAGCTCGGAAACTACTCGTTGGAATTCGATCAAATTTTAACGGCATACGCAGCTGTGTGTATCCTGTTATTCCCTGAAATTTCAACAACCTAGATGCTATAGAACCTGAGTTATTAACTTGTTGATCTTGATGGTGGCATTTTTATTTCTGTTCATATCTGCTCATATAAACTTTTTAGCTTAGAATCACCCATACTACCATTTACCAAATATTCGTTCACTTCATTACGGGACACCCTATATAAAAAAAAGTTTATAAATCCAAATAGTAAATAAACAAACTACACAATAATTATTTATTTAGATAATTTAGATTAAAAAGTTATTTTTATTTTTGTTTAAGAGTTTCGTATAAAACTGTTAAAAATATAATAAAATTATGATGCATAAGTTAAAGTAGGTTTTCATTGTCCACTGGTGTAAATTTGTTCCAAAACATGTTTTTGCATTTCTTACCAACGAAAAGGAAATAGTTCTTTTTATAGTAGATCATTAAACTGATAACACTGATGAAAAAAATTATGAATAAAGGAAAATAAAGGATATAAGTGGAAGTAACAGGTACTTCTGATTTGGAGTTAATATCATTACAGACAGTTACGTTTCTTGTCAAAAGCGCTAATAAATTGTGAGAAATCTGTAAGGCTGAGCTTTTTGCCGTTATATTTTCCGGCGTTTCCGAGATGGCCACTAATTGGCAGAGCTGTTTATCTCTCTGATAGACGCAGACCCATTGCACATCTTCGAACATGCTCGGTGACAGATCGTGCTCATATTGAACAGGAGACATCAGAGGGAGAGAAGCATTGACTTCCACTTCGAAAGATTGTTCGGTAAGATTTTCATGATTAAGAACGTCCACTAAAAAATTACCAAAGCCTGAAAAAAATGTCAAAATAAGTTTTAACTCATTGCCCTGCTCTCTAAATATATCGGCACTAAAACTAAAATTGTCCACTTCAGCAAATGTAATGATGTCCACCACGTTCACTTCAATACCAAGTGATAATTTTTCATCAATTATTGCAGTATTATCTTCATCGTTCATCATTAAATTAGATATGTTATTATAGATAAGTTGTACGTCTTGAGGTAAGTGTAGGAACCCGTTCTTGTAGTATTGACTGGAATTCATTTCCCAGTCGAAGAAAAAAGGTGTCGTTGCGCAGTTTAGAGGAATAACTTTCAGGCGTCGCCGCAGTGTGCCAAAATCCACCGACGGCATGGCGCCGTTAGTCATTTGTAACCAACCAACTTTGCCTATATCTTGTTCACCGATGTCGTTTATTTTGCCAGAGGCCATCAAGTCCATTGTATTTTCCTGCATAAAATACCAGCCGTCAGTTATTAAAGGTGGGCGGGAGTCGTTTTTACCAATTTCGATGACAACTTTCGGCGCCAAAAGGATTGTTTGTACACCTTCTGGAATAGACAACGAGAAAGTTTTAATGTCTTTGCAATCAGTCCTCATGTCTACAGTGATATTGTAATAGGATTTTTGATATCTTAATTTTAAGGCTCTAAATTTTTCCCCGCCTTCAACGCTCTTTGTGAAATACGCCTCACAGCATATTTGGTACCATTTCTGGCACAAGTCCGTGTTGATGTCGTTATCGTAATAGATAGTGCATGTTGTTGTCGAATTGCGCAAAATTGAACAATCTCGATATTTTTCGACCGTATTGGAACTACAGATGATTTCTGTAATTCCTGGATTTTTGCAGGCACAATCACAAACAATATCCACATTTGGAGTCATAAAAGTGTAATTCGATATTATTTCATGTACACTTGTTTTACCATTTAATTTTACATTCAGTTTAATTTTTTCGTCGATTGTGTCAATTTCAAATTCCTTTTCTTCTCCTGCGAATAAGATCTGACTTAATGGCATGGACTCATTTGCCGATGTTGTTGAAAAGGTTTCTTCAGAAAATAATAGTACGATAAAGAAATAAACAGTTTTTTTTAATTCAATCATTATGATGGAAACACTTTTCTTTTTTTCAGTCACTTCCTTTATTTTCTTTTTCCTGAAATGAAAGCAAAATATGAAATTCCTTTTGAAATCATTTTAAAAATATTTAATCAAACAAAATTTTATTTGGCAATCACTTCTTATTTTATGATATAGAATCTTGAAAATTGTAAAGAAAACATTTTCTAGAATACCTTTGTGAGAACTTTTGTTAGTGAAAATTTAATGAATGAATACTACATACGCGGATCATTTCAAAAATTTTGAAAATTGAACATGCACGACCATTAGGGTGGCGTGATCGCGTTAATTATGAGTTTGTATACCAATCCTCTATTCTGAACAATTGTGTCATACCAAAAAGTGACAACCTCAAATCCACGAGGCGGAAAAAAGAAATACCAAAAAGTACCCATCTTCAGCGGAGAAAGACAAAGGATGAGGCTTGGTTCTATCTGTCGGATTTGCAAAGGTCTACGGCGAGTATAATACGCTACCAAAGGTGTGCCGGTTCCCCGAAACACCGTCATCAAGAAAGCGACACATTCAAAGGGCGAGAGGTATGGGGAGGTATTTGCTACAACGGCAAGACAGCACTGCGGTTCATCGAGTAAATTCAGCCACATCCTTTGCTTAAGGTAACTCCAGGCGAATAAATCCATCGGGGCCGCATCCGGGGACTGTGGCATCCACTTTTCTGGAAATATGTATGAGAATTTCTGGCTATCCAGAAAATGCAGTGTGTTCCGTGCCACATGGGAAGGTGTTGAATCCTGATGGAGGATCGCGCCACCTTTGGGGTATAATCGAGGGGCATCCTTGTTCACAAATGGTTTGGTGGTCTTCTGGAGGTAATATTGACAGTTTATCTTGGCACCGTAGAGTAGAGAAAGGCGCTGCGGAAGGAGTGGCGCAACATGCCCCAGGAAATCACCGATAAGGCCTTGGTGGCATGGCGAAAGCGCTGCAGGCAAATCTACTATAACAAGGGATACCAGATTGAGTAACTGTAACGTTCTCCTCTTTCCATTCAACGCAAATGAAACACTTGAACTGATACTTGAACAGAAATATAAATGCCGCCACCGAGTTCAACAAGTTAATAACTCAGGTCTGCAAAGCCTAGAATAATAAATTTTGGAGGAATAATAGGGTACATAAAACTGTGTACACCGTTAAAACTTGATCGTATTCCAGCGAGTAGTTTCCGAGTTACGCATTCAAAATCGTAACAGTACTCACATGCGAGTACTAACCAGCGCGTGTTACGACGTTGAGTGCGTAACTCGGAAACTACTCGTTGGAATTCGATCAAACTTTAAAGATATACAGAATTTTATGTACCCTATTACTTCTCCAAAATTCATTATTCTAGGCTTGTAGAACCTGAGTTATTAACTTGTTGATCTTGGTGGCGGCAACTTTATTTCTGTTCATATCTCAGTTAGCGTTCATATTCGGATCCACATTGTATTAAAAGAAAATGTTCATTCTGGTCACCTCAATCATTGCTTACAGTTATACACACTTTTTCAGAATCACCCTGTATATGAAATAGACTTGGTTTATGTTTGTTTGCTTGCATATGTGAACAATCAGCCCATCAACAATCGGCTGGTCGTGTTTGTATCATAGCCTAATAATGAGAAGTCTGTTCACTCCGGGTCGGTTTCATTGTCATAGCTTTTGCCAGATCGACATCCTACAACAATAATAACGACAGCAGCGCGCCAAGCGTTCAGCTATCTCCTTCTCTTTTCTGGATCTATTCAAGTACTCTTTTGCTATTGACTTTTGTTAATGACAGGTCGTTATCAAAAGCTTTTTACGATTTTCTTCATCGCATTTTATCTGACTGCAAAAAAAAAGGTATGTATGCAATTTTCTATTCATAACAGCAAGAATCAAAAAACTATAGAGGTCCTATAATTTTTTAAAAAAGATTTTATTTCATCTAATTTAGGGAATCCAATGAAAACCATTCATCAATTTTTCTAATATGGCAAAATCCTTTTTATTTCAAACTATTTTGAATAAGAGTTCCGTTATAACAACCTTAATTCATATAGCTCACGGTTTTTTTATTTTCTTAGGGTTTTTTTTGTGTTTTTTTTTCTTTTCGAAAAGAAAAAAATAGAAAAACGTTCAGTGTTAAGGACTTGGAAATTATATTTCTTCATAAAATTTTCTCCAATTTAATAAACGACATTTTGTCTCCGTAATGATTGCAGTAGTAAACAATGGATTTGATTTAAGAGTTAGTCCGCCACTAGGGAATTTAGACAACATTTGAAAACAAGAGTGGACAGACTTCTCATTATTAGGCTATGTTTGTATGTTGCGTCAACAATGGTTGATGAAATTCATGCTTGCTGTAGCAAGACCTCCTATAGTCTATCCAACGAAAGTTTGAATGGGCGTGTCCAATTAATCCAATTTCAATTGTTAGACATTATTAATTTTATTTTGCAACAATGCCTAAACAATTGAAAGCTGAAATTTAACTGGACACGCCCAGTCAAACTTTCGTTGGACAGAGTTTAGAAAGAAAGCCTGTGCACTGAAAATTCATATATTGTTACCGCCAAAGCGGATAAAGGGAGCACATTTTCGTGTTACAACATCATACATGGATACATAGAATTAATCTACATTTTAAAACACTTTAGAGAAAATATATAAATATGAGAACTAAATTGTACGTAAATTACTATTTATGTAAACTAATGTATAAAGTGAATTTAAACGAAGAAGCTTGAAGAACTGAAATGTTAAATTGAGAGTGAAGCTATTCTTTATATATTTGAACAAATAAAAGTTCTTTAAATTGTAGGCATTCACACATAATATTAAACGAAGTGAGCCTCAAATGCTGAAGCATTATGTGGAAGCATCTATTATTTTTTCATATTTAATTACTAAAATGTTTCTACGTTATCATCTAAAGTCGAAGCAAGCGATTAACTGCTACCAATTAGCAATATGTCTCACAGTAATCAGTTTTAGATACTATTAAGCCTAACAGCTATATGTTCTTCATACTAATAAGCTATGGATAACAATAGGTCTAACAACTCGTAAGGAGTTGGTTGATACCGGGTGCCCCAAAAATGACTGATGGATTATGAAAATCAATAAAAAAAAAAGACGGAATGCGATAGATATGTATCGTTTGCAGCCTTATGCTTAGGAAATCAGGGAATTTTATCCCACCAAATTTCAAATTTAGTTAACATTTCTACCAAGAGATGGCGCTGCAGGCGATCTGTAACAAGCTGATAGCGTGTGCTGTTGAGATTGCAAGTCCGCTCTACCAAAATGGTTTTTTCAAATGGGGGTTACATTGAAAATGTCATTGTTTAGTGTATTGCAACAGTCCTTGCAACATTTTCATACCGTTTTTTATTTTTTCATAGTTTTCAGCGCCACCTGTGGGTGAAAATGTTAACTAAATGTGAAATTTGGTGGGATAAAATTCCCTGATTTCCTAAGCATAAGGCTGCAAACGATACATATCTATCGCATTCCGTCTTTTTTTATTGATTTTCAAAATCCATCAGTCATTTTTGAGACACCCGGTATATTACACGCCATATCTTAGCATTGAAAGTTCCATTAAAGCATGTACTACCAAACAATTCTGACTACCATTAATTACTCGTTATATTCACTCATGACACCTTGTTACGAGTTGTTTGATACATTACATGCCATATCTAAACACTGAAAATTCCGGCAGTACCATATGGTACTATTACAACGCGTGCTATTAAACCAAATCCAATTATCATTATTTACTCGTTATATTCACTCATGACACGTTGTTATAAGTTGTTTGATATATTACATGCCATATCATAGCATTGAAAGTTCTAACGCGGTCTCATATGATACCATTAAAACACGTACTACTAAACAATTCCTCTATCATTATTTACGCGTTATATTCATCCATGAGACATCCTTGCACGTACACGTGCCAGTAGACCAATATCTGCTATTACTCTTATATATTGGTTCATGATACGTCGTGACGATTTGTTTGATATATTACATGACATATCTCGTTATAGGAATTTTTTAAGGGGGTAACATAATGGTATCATTAGAAGATGCATCTATTTCGGCTCTCTCACGTTTGAACTTCTTCGTACTCTATCTTAATGGATTGGTGAAAACAGTATGAAAAACTTAATTCGTTTAAAAGTTATCGTAATAAATAATAAACTATTACGGAATGACATAAACAAGTACCGAAAGATTAAACTAAACCTTTCGCAGAAACATATTTTTATACTGCCCAATGTTAACATATTAAGGTTCTAATGGACCATAAAGATACCATTAAACCACGTACCTTTGAACCAATTTCGACTATCATTAATTTTACGTTATATTCGTTCATGACACATCATTCCAAGTCGTTTGATATATTACATGCCATATTTTAGCATTGAAAGTTCCAATGAGCCATAATGGTTCCACTAAACCAGGTTCCTTGTAACCAATTTCGAATATCATTTATTTTACGTTATATTCATTCATGACACATCATTCCAAGTCGTTTGATATATTACATGGCATGTTTTATCATTGAAAGCATTTGAGGGTGTTAAAAGGGTACCATTAGAGCACGTGCCATTGTTTTGATTTCAACCATTTTCAAAATGGTCCATTCCCGGAATCATATTTATTAATTGGCGAAAATAGTAATTTATATCCGCTTCAATGTCGTCATTACGATTTGTTTGATATATTACCTAATATAACTCTCCATTGAAAATTGCTTGGTGGGGACGTGAAGGTACCATTTGTGCACGTGCTATTAAACGGATTTATATAATTTTTGTGATTAGTTCGTGCCATATATCATATTTATCGACTGACGAAAATAGTAACGAATAACCCCTTCTATCTTACCAGTAGCGACAGCCAATCAAAATGAAGCACAAGTTGATCGGTTAGAACAGGTAAGACAGTTACCTATAGCAACCACGTCTCTAGCAATTCTCTGGGAGATTTCTTCTCATGTATTCTTCCCATTGAAAATTGCTTGGCGGGAAAATTGAGGTGCCATTTGCGCACGTGCCAATGAACCGATTTAGATAATATTTGTGATTGGTTCGTGCCTTTTGGTTTGTGATTTTGAAAATCTTTCATAGCCTCGGAGGAGTTAGAGTTACAGTCAAGACAGACGGACAGACAAACACGTTTCCCCACACTGAGAGCATAAAGCACCTTTAGGTACTTAATAAGCTCCCTACGAATAAAAAATTCTTTTGTTTTTGAGACCGTTCTTCCCTTTCAATAATCGTCAATCACGTGCTCCTGCACGCGCACCTTCTCATTAACGTTTAGAGCACGCGCAGAGCTGAACCGATGTGCTCATCACGCGTTTTCCCCAATGCAAAGATATTTCGTCTCTTCCAGCAATTCAGTACACGCACTCTCTCTATTGCAACGAATGCATTGTTGGAATTGTGTCTACAGACGGACGGACGGACAGCTGGACAAACCGATCACATAAGCACTTTTCTACGAAAATGTGCTAAAAAGGCATTGTTTTTGTATTTCTACCAATAATAAGCCCTAAATTATGACTTCTTATGATCATGTAACAATGTATGACGTTTCAGTGCGCAGGCTTTCTTTCTATAGTCCATCCAGCCTCAGTTTTCGCGAAATGTGATGGCCGTTTCAATTGTTGCGCATTGTTACAACAAAAAATAAACAATACATAACAATTACCATGTCCATCATAATTTGTGCAAACTAATGCTGGGTGGACTATAGGAGGTGTTGGTTGTAGCCGACGAAAAAGACAGGCCCCGACCAACACCACCTAGAGAGAAGGCCTTCGCAATGAAACGTATTTCTACCAATAATAAGCCCCACATTTGCCCTATCTATGATGATGTGACGATGTATTACGTTTCATTGCGGAGTCCTTCTCTCTCGGTGGTTACGCCATAGCCTAATAATGAAAAGTCTGTCCACTCTCGTTTTCAAATGTTGTCTAAATTCCCTAGTGGCGGACTAACTCTAAGTGAAATCCATTGTTTACTACTGCAATCATAACGGAGACAAAATGTCGTTTATTAAATTGGAGAAATTTTTATGAAGAAATTTAATTTCCAAGTCCTTTACACTAAACGTTTTTCTATTTTTTTCTTTTTGAAGAAAACAAAAACAAAAAAAAAACCCTAAGAAAATAAAACAACCGTGAGCTATATGAATTAAGGTTGTTATAACGGAACTCTTATTCAAAATAGTTTGAAATAAAAAGGATTTTGCCATATTAGAAAATTTGATGAATGGTTTTCATTGGATTTCCTAAAGTAGATGAAATAAATTTTTTTTAAAAAAATTATAGGACCTCTAAAGTTTTTTTTATTTTATGAATAGAAAATTGCATACATACCTTTTTATTGCAGTCAGATAAAATGCGATGAAGAAAATCGTAAAAAGCTTTTGATAACGACCTGTCATTAACAAAACTCAATAGCAAAACAGTACCTGAATAGATCCAGAAATGAGAAGGAGATAGCTGAACGCTTGGCGCGCTGCTGTCGTTATTATTGTTGTAGGACGTCGATCTGGCAACAGCTATAACAATGAAACCGACCCGGAGTGAACAGACTTCTCATTATTAGGCTACGGTTACGCCCCGGCACTGAAAAGTCACCTGACCATTTTAGTCCAAGCAACAATGTAACCTTCATTTTTTCCAACAAACGAAAAAATACTGATTGCTACAATCCAAGATGGAAACAGTGAAATTTACATTGTTGCTTCGACTAAGAAGATCAGGTAATTTTCAATGCCAAGACTGGTCTTTTTAATTAGCTACGATGCTTGCCTTAATGATTCACGTTTTAAAGGGGGATAATTATAAAAAGTAATAAATAAATAAATAAATAAATAAATAAATAAAAAATCAGTATTACTTCTTTTTTATTAAAATCTTTGAATAGATGTAAGAAATTATTCTAAAACAAATAAGAAAATATACAATTTCTAGATTATGCAGCTGTTCAAGCTTTTGCTGAAAAAGTGAAGGTACTTTCCGTAATGAGCTAATAACTGGAGAAAATTTATTTTTCATATGGGTTTTGTAATGTAGTAACTTCCTTTAGAGAAGTTATAGATTATAATTTTCTAATATGTTTAGATAAACATTAAGATCTCACTGATTGTGTGAGAGGGCAAATTGCTAAAACTGATACTGTCAATATAAACTACAATATTCAGGACATGATTCCACGCTCTGTGACTGAATACAACTCTATTGAAACGGTTACATGTTTATGCGGGATGCTGAGGAGCTCCTGAACATTCTCAATTCATCTATGAAGTATTTTATAATATAGACAGAAATAATTTAATACTCATAGCCTTTCCTTGATATTCTAAAATGTTAAGAATGGAATGTTGAGTTCTCCTGGCTAAATCCAATCGGACACTAAATTCTAGTGCAAGCAAGCATTTTAAACAATTCTTTTCGTTTTGCCAAAGTGAATATTTACTTTATTAATTCTAAGGATTTTTCACGTGTTCTCATTCATATTCAGATTCAAATATTGCAAAATATCATCAAACAAACAGATCGAGCAACGGGCATATCAGCTAGTGTTTGATAAAAATTTGGGACTGAGAAAGGTTATTAAACGCACTTACGAAAGAGTATAAAATCTGATAGCAAATAAAAATCTCTCTATAATCTTGCTTCCACTGCTTTATATTAAAATATGTCACCGGCGTTTATTAATTTAGTACTATATATTCTACTTAGACATCTTCTTTTTTATATCCAAAAAAAACCTCATTTTTCGTCCTTTTGTTAGAAAATTAAAAGAACTCGTATTTTCAGTTGAATAGTCTACCACAGGCGCGTGTATAGTCCAACAGCAAGACATGAAAATCGCTTCTTCTGCAATAGATCATGTGGTCATGGCTTTAGCTAAGTTCATCGGTCATGGCTTTGGCTAAATTCATTAGCCAATCAGCGGCCGCCCTTAGCCTCGTTGCACAAGTCTTTTATTTATCTTTCACATATTTCAACCTTAAAGTGGGCTTTGTTCATCACGTGGTCAAGAAAATGTCAAACAAGAAAGTATTACGGTTCTTCTGTAAAAAATTAGTTTTGCATAATTGCAAAAAAAAGGCCTCTTTTAGGGCCACTAATTTAACAGTAATTCAATTAACGGCAACCTCAGTAACAGGCTAAATTTTATTTCAGCTGGTTTTCACAGTAATGGAGCGATGACAGTTCTCGTGATTCGCTTTTTGGAGTATAAATGTATACGAAGCCAAAAACATAAATCACCTGTGTTTACTTTTAAAGCCATACTTTTTCCATAGTTGAACATTTTTCATAATAGAAGAGTAATAAGAGGTATACACTGTGATTCACAACGAGTGTAAAATACTTTGGCATTTTGTTGGGGAAGTTAGTTGAGCCTGAAAAAATTACGACAGATCAATGTCTTGTTATTGCAGTGACGAGTAGGTAAACAAAACACACGTAATGAACTTAAAATCAACATTTAAAAGCATAAGAAACTAACGATTTAGTATAACACGTGTTCAACTGTACCCCTTGAGCCTGAATACAAGCCCGACACTTACGAATCATCAAATCACAAACACTAACTATGGCATCGTTATTGCAAACTTGATTGATCGCATCAATTATCCGTTGAGTTCACGAGTGCTGATGTCAATAAACAAGTGATTGTCAATTGTTAATGGCTTGATCTTTTAATGGTAACTGTACAGTATGTTTAGATTTTCTATTACACAAGATGTAATAAAACTTTGATCTGTTGCAATTCTGTGCCTAATTGGAATACGACCTATGACATTTTTCGTTAAATGGCATTTTTTGCTCAACCTAACTTTCCAGACAAAATGCCGAAGTATTTTTACACTCAAGTAGAAACATAAAAACAGTTTTCCACAAATAAATAATTTATTGTACACATGTATATGCAAAAACTCTTCCTCTGTAATTTAGTTTACCCTGTGGCTGAAGCAGGGGACACGTGTCCCTAAAATGCATACGTACAATAATTATTTATTTGTGGAAAAATGTTTGAATATTTGTTCTTCAATACATGCTATTTATTTATGTATCATAGCCACAGTTTGTGACATTCATTTCATTTAGTAATAGGCGGTTTTGTTTTATAGGATTTCATTTTTTTTAAGTCAGTAATATTTTTTTTGTCGACGTTCGCCGATTGCTGGATAATTAACTTTTCTAGAACGAGTTTTAATTTGAATTCTAAGGATTAATTTCGTCTGAATGGAATCATTCGAGAAGACCTAATCTAAGCTCTAATATTTATGAGGCAAGATGATCATTAACATTGCCAGAAGCGCCCTTTCGCGTGGCTACTAAACAGATTCCTTGCGGTCATTAATTGGCATCGCTGATCTCAAGAGTCAGAATCAGTCTGTTCTGAGCATCACTCTTCTTACTGCTCACTCAAGGCGTTTAACTGAGGAACAATGCTAATAACAATTAAGCTTATTTTTATTGCATAGTAAGCTTGCTTTAGTTAACGTAAGGGTAAATTCTTGACCTTTATTTCATTCAGACGCTCAGTTTAATAGGTGAAGTTTAATTTCCTATGACAGTCAAGGATCTTGAAAGCATTCAAAACGAGTAGGATAGAAAGAAAGAGATTGAATAATCATAATTTTGATGTAATTTCCATATTAAGAAATGGCAAATTTTCAAAAGCAGAGCAATTTTAATGTTCTTATAATTGTTCTCAAATTTTCGGGTTTTTATTATGATTCTTAGATAAAGTTTATTTTTTTTTGAAGTCAAGAACTAACCTAGCCTAAATAACTTAGAACATGGTGAATTTATGAATGAAGTCATTCATAAATTACGTAACGCTTGAAGGGAATTTCGACAGCGTTACGCAGCATTACAGAGGAGTAGGGGAGGAACAGGTCTGGCGTTACATAATGCTTCTTTCGAGGTAGACTTGAGACTAAATTTGTGCGATGATTATATTAATCAAACAAAGAACCAAGAACAGTTTATTTAATCTTTCGGAGCCTGAATTAGTTAGTTATTTAATTTTCAAACTTTTTATTTAATTATAAAATTATTGTAAAATCATTATAAAATTAGCATGACTCACAAAGTCTATATAATTGTTTATAAATATTACAGGTTCGAAACCTTTTATCTGAAATTCCAAAAAAAAACTCATTCTTTTATGTTCTCCTCCCACGTACAATCTTGTACAATCTTGGTTTCAAATCACTGGTAGATGTGAACTTTTGACGATCAGCACAAACTTGTCTTGCAAGAAAGCCCCAGACATTTTCTATTGGGTTTAAACCGGGCGAGAGTCGAGTGTCCGTTCTAAGGATTGATTAGGATAAAGCTTATTATGGTGTAGAAAAGTTTGCAAGATCTAGGCGAATACATAGCAGTGTCCCCGTACTTCAAGGTCTGTTTAAGAAGTAATAAGACTGTTCCAGTAAAACTTTTTATTTAATTCTTATTAACAAATCTACCTTATCACTTTCAAAATAATTTCCTTGAGAAGCCACACAGCGACGGAGACGTTGCTCCCGCTCTTCATAGCAGAGCTGAAAGTCGTGTGGTGTAAGCACTTTCAGTTGATCCGTGACGGCCTTCTGAATCACTTCCATAGAGGCAAAATGCCGTCCTTTGAGATCCAGTCACTTCCACAGGTAACGTTTCAACTTGGGAATGAGGAAAAGTCATATGGCGCAAAATCAGCGGAGTAGGGAGGCTGCGGTATCACTGAAATGCCTTTTTGAGCAGAAATGTCATGATAGAGAATGTTGTGTGACAAGCTGCATTGTCGTGATGCAGCATCCAGGTTTCAGCAATGCTTGGTTTCACTCGAAGACCTCTTTTCTTCAGTCACACATACCCAGGGGCGGCGCGAAGCGGTAAGCAAAGTAAGCGTCGCATGGGGGCGCATACAAGGATGGGGCGCCAACGTAAGGTTGAAAGGGCGCATATTTTAGAAGTTTCCATAGCGTCGCATGGGGGCGACAAAGGAGCTAGCGCCGCCTCTGCGGTATGTGACATACCGCATCCATTTCCGTGACACACTAAGGAAACATTCTTCACACGAGCATTTCGTATCAATAATATAGTGACACAAAGTTGAAATTACACAAAAGATCGAGTGGATATTTGTCTAGAGGGAAACGCCTCCTGAGTTGCCAGATAGCACACTGTGCATGCATTCTCATTATGTTTTTAAACAGACCTCTTATAGTGAATAGAGACTTTGCGGCAGCGAATTTTCCGTTATAACATTTCGAATTATGACTATAAGTCCTATCGAAAAACTCTAACTCTAAGGAAAAAACTCTGAATTAGACTTATGTTTTTGGCATAAGTCAGCCAATCAAAAATTAGTTCTTATACTTGACGCATGCGCACTGCGCGATCAGAATGCTTCCCTTCCCTCTCAGGAGCACATTTGACAAAATAGCTGGTCGTGGCAAGGGTCAACGATTCCGATTTACCGTAGAGGAAAATCTACAGGCAATTGACTGTGTTTTCGGTTTTGTATGAGAAGACATATCCGAGAAAGAGCTGTAGTCATGCGCACTAGGCGCTAGAGCCTGCTGGCTGTAAGTCAAACTGTAAGTTATAAAGTGAAACGCTAGAGCCCGCCGCAAAGTAGTTTTCCGTTATAATTTTACGATATATATATAACATATCGGAAAACTCATAATTATAACGGAAAAGTCGCACCCACAAACTCCATATTATCTGCTGTAGAATTATGGCCACCCGTAGCTAAGGACTTTCGTGAACTTTAGTGTTTTTTCTTATGCGAATTCCTTAATAAATAAATTATATAATAAGATAAACCCATTACTTCTTAAGCAGAGATGATAGGGAAAAACGTTTAATGCATGAATGCAACCGGGTTACCCAATATCGTCACGCTATTTGCATTAAATGTTGTGACTTAGCACCGTGCCGTTAAAACAAGCATGTTTTGTTACATTTCTGTCGCAGGTATTTTTTCTTGCTTTTTATTTAGGCTTTCTTTGCAAATGATAAACAAGATAGACTGTTTTTTTCGCTTGTGTAAATTTAATCAATAGCATAAATAACGAAACCTTTTGTCCACATGAAATAGATTTTACTTCTTGTAAGTACATTTCGACCACATGATGTCTAGTTCCAAATTTTTAATCGTTTAGTCACATTGCACGATTTGCAGACTATCCATGGCTTGGTTTCTATTCCCTCCACGTTGCACAGTTCATATATTCCTCAATTGTTACTAATTACAAGCCAATTTACGTCTCTTGCTGCAGTGCAGGCCTTATATCATTTGGTATTTTAAAATGTATTTTTCTTTTAAAACCAGTTCTTTGAGAACTTTTGCATTTTTGATTTTTCCCATTCGTCATTAGAAACCTATCTTTTAACCGTCGTGGAAGGGTGAAAAATTCACATGATCATATGTAAAAAGTATGATTTCTAATAATATTTTGTCACATATTATTACATCAAATTTTTTAATGATATTCTTCATAAAATACGATATTTCTTTAACAGCTGTTCAAAAGTGAAATTTGCCTCTGTAACTTAAAATTGACTGTGCTAAAATTTGTAATAAAATACATCGGGGCATTATACAGTTGAAAAATCATTGAGGAGATCAAGCGCAGCGTTACGCAATTTTCGAAGGGGGTCCAGAGGTGCGTTACAAGGCGGAGGGAGGGGAAGTTAAAAACGAGCCAATTTTGCGTAATTTATAGACGGCCATTTGGGTGGTACCTTTTTTTTATGCAGAAGCTTTATTCCGTTCTTGCATAAGCGATTTTCCAGTAGACAAAACTAAAGAAGCATTTGCGGCAGCCTACCAATCATGGCGTCAGCATTGTGAAAAATGTCTATGTTCAGAGGTTGACTATGTGAACAAATCACGGGAGTTTCTAGTCGTGAGCTTTCTGCGATATTACAAGAGCCTATTCCTCATGAATGTCGTCATTATGAAGTGTAAACGTCTAGAGGCTAAGACTCTGCAAAATATCCTGATAGACCATGCTGACTGACAACATGGTCAGAGTACTGAAGAGAGTGGTGAAACAGAATCTCTTGAAATTGGCAGAAAACATTCGTAACAAATTCCAAGATGCCCTGAAAGCAACTTCACTATCATAACTCGTTGAGAGCTCCGAACTTTAGATGTTCATAGCCGAGCAGCCGAACATTACCGCAACCAGATATCGCATAAACACTTGGCCAATGACGATATGTCTTATGAAAGACGAATCCGTTGCTCCGAAGGATATGTGTGAGTTTTAAAATGCCGGATGAACGGCTACTTACCATAAGTATAGTTTGATGGTGGAGGCATAATGTTTTGGGGCAGTTTCTCATGAATCGGTTCAGTTTCCTCGTTATGCAAATGGAACTGTGGTGTTCATAGAAGCTCGCCCATTGGGAGGGCATTGTGAAAACACATAATATCACTATTGGGCTGATAGTAATCCTCATTGGTTAAGACAGATGAACTACCAGGTATGCTGGAGTATTAATGTCTCGTGTAGGATCTGTATTTTGGAATTGGATTTACGAAGTGAATACACATAATATGTTGGACCTGTGTTTTTTGACGTAACTTTTACAGCCGTTCAGTATCAGACTGTGATTCTTGAGGGAGCAGTGACAGCATTCAGTTGGAGTCCGTGTCATTGGCAGCATGATGGAGCTCCTGTATGTCACAGAATAATTGCCAACGCCGTAAGAAAAAGATTTTCATGTTGATTGCGTCCGAGAAAGACTCGGGCATAAAAAGCTGGAGTCGAGAGAAGAAAAGGGAGAGCAGCGTAGCATGTCAAATCATCAAATAACAGTGTATTCATTCTTGATAAATCGGTTTTACATGACGTGCAATTATCTTGGTATTCTTTACGGTCACTGTTTTAGCACGTAAATTCGACTTGAAGGGGTCCATAAAAAATCCTGAAAAGTTGACACATCCGAGCTAAGATCTTGAATGTCATATTTCTGAAAACAGAATTTGAAAAACTTAATCGTATTTTCAAGCTATCTTGAAAGCGGCGGACGGCCGGCCGGATAAACGCACAGACCAAGCATGCAGTCTTAAAAGTAGCTTTTTTTGCTAAAGCTCCTAATAAAGTATTTATCTTTAAATTTTTCTTGGTTGTAAATTAAGGAACAATAAAGCCATGAGAACAATAAAAATCAGTTGAGAATGCGTGGTACTGCATTGTCGGAACAATGTTAACAGCCCAAGCCAGTTAAAAACATCATTATGGTGTTTACGAAGTCGGTAGTTCTTTTGCCAGTTTTCTTCAAATTTTTTGTATTTTGACTTCAAATTCGTATAGAGCATCAAAAAAGAAAATAAAGGCTTTAATGACAACTATTCACTGTCGAGGCAACTTTTGCGCTTAACAGCAATCGTTGATCCAAGATAACCCTAAAGTCACTGTAGAAAAGAATTTTCAAGTTCTTTTTTCCGTCAATGTATTGTGTGGCATGATTGGTGGAATGCTGATAGGCCCCGTCATCTTAGAAAATCGTATGACAGGGCAGAATTACCTCGCATTTTTATAAAATGCGCTTCCGGATAAATGGAAGACGACTATCCGAATAAGAATGTATTTCCAGCACGACGGAGCACTTCCTCGTAGCATAATACGTGTGCGAGAATACCTAAATGTAGTTTTTCCTAATCGCTGGATTAGTCGCGATGGAACAGTTAAGTTGGCCATCAAGATCACCCGAGCTAACTCCCTTGGATTCCTGCTTGTCGGATTGGTTAAAATATTAGATTTATAAAACTATATTCGATACACGAGACGAGCCGTGGACTAATAAGAGAACGTGAAGATTCCTCGTTCTCACAAGAATTACGGAGGGTTGTTTACAATCTATGGTAACGATTTGCATGGCGCGTGACGTCTCAACCAATCAACGTAGGTATGCAAATTTATGTAAAAGTACAGGTGAGTACTTAAACAGTAGTGTGGCAGGCGGCGGGTTAGTTTGCTCGGAGAAATACCGCCGAAAGTGTCACAGTTTTGGGAAGGGTACATGACAGCCCTTTCCGACGCGAAATTCAGTTATTCCGCAATAATTACGGCATGTAGGAAAAGAGGTTTCACCATTTCGAAGAAAGGAGTTTATAACGTGTTGGCTGGTGTTGGTTTGGCCCGTACAGGACAGATTTTCGGGACTGCAAAGCAAGCAAATCCAAGGACACCTACAAGTCGCACAAAGGCTGTCATTCGGAAAGTCAAGAAAATGGTGACGGGGAACAATCCAGCGACCCAAAGGACCATTGCTGCTAAGGTAGGAACATCTCTTCGTACCGTAAACAAGATTATCCATAAAGATTTGGGACTGCAAAAGAGACATAAGAGAAAGGTTCACAAGTTCTTGCCAAGGCACATTTCAGAACGTAAGACCAATTGCAGAAAACTGTATGAATGTCATCTCTCTGGGGATAAATGGGAATAAATGGTAGTATGGGGATAAACGAAGCATATGTTTATCTGTCGGACTGCAATAAACCGAGGGCGATTTTTTATCACCCACTGGGAGCCAAATCGTTTCCAAATTGGTACAGAGAATGTCGTGAAAGTTTTTCGAAGGGATTCATGATCGTCGCGGGTTATTCCTATAAAGGGAAGCTACAGATACGGAGAGTGGCTCAAAATGTAAAGGTGAATTCTGCGTACTATCAGGAACACGTTCTGACACCAATTTATACACTGGAACTACCTGCACTTTACGGAAACGACGTTGACAAGGTCCGTCTCCATCAAGACAAAGCGTTCAGACATACGTCCAAATCGACACAGAATTTTCTGACACGAATGGAACAGCAAACAGGAATCCAGGCTCGAGACACCAGGAACCGTTTACCGAGACACCAGTGAAGTCTCCAGACGTGTCGCCCATGGATTTTTGCGCATTTGGACTATTAAAACGAGCCTTGGGAAGTCGACGTTCTCGTTCATTGGATGGACTATGGAAATGTTGTCAGCAGGAGTGGCAACGTATAAGTCTTACCGTTCTTCGCAGTAGTCTACTGCAATGGAAACTGCGCTGCAGAGCGATAGTAGTATCCCATGGCCCTCAAATAGAGCATGATCGTTGGTGGAGAAAGGGAATTTCGTGGAAATAAGACCGAATTCGTATCGTTACCATAGATTGTAAACAACCCTCCGTACATGGCGAAATATTCAAAAATTTGTTATGATATATTTATTAGAATGTTGATACAGTAAAATAAAAACCATATCAAAAACTTCAGAATTTTAATTTCAAACAGCTGTATCTCAAAAACCATTAATAAAAGACTACATGTTTATAAAAACTTTTTAATTTAAAATAACTCATAACCTATACAAAATATTGACATTTCCTCCCGAGACACCCTGTATATTGTGCCCACACGGAAACTGCCCATTTCATGGATAAAATTCTATCAATTTCGTAATGTCGCTTCTCCTGTTGCCAAAATCTTGAACTTGGCAGATTAATATTCTGCTCATTTTACACATGAGCAGCTGCCAAAAGAATTCAGAACTAGGATCGGAATTTGAGCTATTTGTGTCAATTCTATTATGTACGAGGGTGAAAATCGTAAGCAATAGTTTTTTTAAAAAAATCAGAATTTATTGAAATAGAAAAGACAAATATATCACCCTAATCTATAAACATTTCTTCAAGTGCACGCATAATCTCCATGATATCCATTTCGCTGTACGCATTTTCCCCGTCGTTCTGCACTGCAAGCTTGAAAATTCTCTTGCCAAAAAACTCCGGTCCATCTGGCGAAAGACACTGTGTCTTATTCCAAGTTTTACTGCGACTTCAGACAGTTATACGTCTGCCTTCGTTAATGATGGCCTCAACCCTTTTTCGTTGCGTTCAGTGGAGGCAATTCGAGGGCGAACGCTACGATGCAGGCTTGGATGTTCGTGTTTCCATCTTTGAAATGTTTCGCCCATCACTTAACACTGCTAATTGGAAGTCTTTGGTGAATTTTAGGAGCGGAATTTCTTCTTTAACAAAGAATACGATGACAGCACGTTCACGAAACGATATATCACTGCCAACCATTTTGTATTTGTGCATGTGATCACTCATAGACGCAAGGCCAACTATAAATATCTTGGATAGACGTTATTGACGTCACAATACTTCAACTGAGGCCTACGAGATAACAAGGCCTGGAAGCGAAAAAGTCACCTGATCATCGGGGTGCTAGCAACAATCCAACCTTCACTGTCTTCGTCTTGGATGTTAACAATCAATGTTTTTCTGTTTGTTGGAAACAATGAAGGTTGGATTGTTGCTAGCTCCGCGATGGTCAGGTGACTTTTCCGCTTCCAGACCTTGTTATCTCGTTGACCACGACTTCAACACATCTTGTAAAGATGATAGATTAAGCTAATATAATTTTCTCTATATCAATAAATTCTGATTTGTAAAAACATTTTGCTCAAGTTTCAGTATGACCAAGCGCAAGCCAATTATAAACATCATTACTCTATTTGCGAAGTCGGTTGTTCCGTTCCCAATTTTTTTACGATTTTTTTTGATTTCGACTTCAGGTTCGTTTCAGCATCAAAAACTGAGTAAAAGTTATATTAGGCACACATATTCCCGAACAGATAGGATGTATGTGCCTATTATAATATTTCCTGTATGCGAATCTGAAGCCAAAATAAAAAAAAATCGAAAAAAATTGGTAGCAGAATTACCGACTTCGCAAAATCCAAGAAATGAAACGGCGGATGTTTTTTTGTAGTTAGAGGTTTTCCCTTCTTATACAGGCAATTCCACGACACGCCGCAGATCCTTGTTATTTTTTACCTCCTTATTTAAAAATATTGAATTTTAGGACAGTTTTCTTATCGCAGATTTTCGATTTTCTATTTTTATCAAACTGTGTGGGTTAAGAGCTTTTAATTTCCTTAATTGCTCTCGTTGAAATTAAGTTATTTCTTTCCTTTTAAATAAGCAAATTGTGAAAATATTACCGTATTGAAATGTGATATCTGAATTGATACAGTAGAAGGATACTTAATCGCGCGTGATTCTCAAAAATAAGCAAATTATTAAAATACAGCATGTTTAATCATTCTGTACAATTCATATTTAATGGGTTGATTTTACAATGAAATCCAAGTTAGAATAAACAAAACTTTAATTAAATGGAACATGAGTAGGTAGTTAAACATCGAACAGTAATTAAACATCAAAGCACCCTGAAATTTAATTTTTATCTAGTGTCATATTGTTATTAAGCTTATAATGAAAGTTAATTTTCGAAGGAAATGTTCGAATGAAATTAAATTTTCGAAGGAAATATGTCTGGTCGTTCTCGAAGGCGTATTTCAATATTTCGACAGATGTCAGAAAATGAAAAAAACGTAGCAGCATTTTACTTTTCTGTTTCCATTGGTGTAACTTATATATCAATATGATTAAATTAGAATTTATTGATGGCATTGTATGCATTTTCTAGCTTAGCAATATTGTCGTCTATGGCGAACAGCGTGACACTTATCCTAAGAAAGGAAATTACTGCTCTTCAAGGAAAATCCGGAGCAAAAAAAAAAAAAGTAACCTCACGCTTTTTTATAATTATTACTCTTTAGTTGCTGGTGTTTCTTATGATTGACTCTTGAATTCTAAGGAAGAAGTTCATTATGTTGTAATAGAAAAACACTTGTTATCTGGCAGGTTCAAAAACTGTTTATTTCTGATTTTTCACAAACTGTTTAAGCAAACGATTAGATTAGGTTCACATAACCAATAAGTATAACCAATACTAAAGAATAAAGCGAATGCACTTTTCCACAAATAAAATTTTACTGTACATTTACTCTCCACAAAGTGTGCACATTTCAGGGACAAAATCCCCTTCCTCAGCTACAAAGTGCGTGTTTCTCAGTTTTACATTACTATGTAGCTGAGGAAGGAGACTTTATCCCCGAAATGTACTTACAGTAAAATTTTATTTGTGGAAATGTGTATTCGCTTTATTCTTTGTGTATTATATCTACAGTTTCTGATCTCCTGCACTCTCACTCTTTATATCGGGTGAGTCTAAAGTCGCCCACATGCTAATTCTCTAATATTCTGTTTGCTTTTAGAGAATTATTCTTTTTTGCTTTGATAAAGGATATTCTCTATGCGAAACGTCAGCTTTTTATTTTGATTTTGATTAATTATTTTTGTTTATTATATCTTATTTTTTATTTAATTTGTATTTTTAATTAATAAATATTATCAATGGATAAACAATAAGTCTAGAAACTCGTTAGGAGTTGGATAATAATATATTACACGCCAGATCTTAGCATTGAAAGTTTCCAAAGGTAACATATGAAAAAGGGAGGGAACCTCTAATCCACAAGGAGATTTGAAATATCGATTACGTATTTCGGCTACCAAGTAGCCATCTTCAGCGATGAGAGACAAAAGTCAGCTAAAGAAAACTTTTCTTTATTTGATTTTTGCCTCTCATCGCTGAAGATAGCTACTTGGTAGCCGAAATACATATCCGGTATTTCAAATCTCCTTGTGGATTAGAAGTTCCCTCCCTTTTTGGTTGTTCCATTCCATAGTGTTTGCTTAATTTTTGTTAAGGTAATATATGGTACCATTAGAACACGTACTACTAAGCAAATTCCCATTATCGTTAATTACTTATTACATTCATTCATGGCACGTCGTTAAGAGTTGTTTGATATATTACATGCCATATCTTAGCATTGAAAGTTACAACGGTACCATATGCTACCATTAGGACACGTGCTACTAAACCAACTCCCAATATCATTAATTACTCGTGATATTGACTCATGACACGTTGTTGCGACTGTTTGATATATTACATGCCATATCTTAGCAATGAGATGCCATATCTTTAGGACACTTGCTATTAAACCAACATGCCATAGCTTGTCATTAGAAATTTTTAAGGGGTATCATAATGGTACCATTAGAGCACGTCGTATTGTACCTATTACGCCTATCTCACAGTCCCATATTAATGGATTGGTGAAAACAGAGTATGAAAATGTTAATTAGTTTTCAAGTTATCGTAATAAATAATAAGTTCCCTACGAGTAAAGAAATTCTTTTGGTTTAGGTACCGATATCCCGTTTCTGTAATCGTCAGTCACGTGCATCCTGCACGCTCACCATCTCAACAACGTTTAGAGCACGCGCAGAGCCGAGCCGAAGTGCTCAGCACGCGTTTTCCTCAATGCAAGGATGATTTTCTCTTCCAGTAATTCACTACACGCACTCTCTCTATTCAATACACGCAATGCATTGTTGGAATTGTGTCTACAGACGGACAGACGGACGGACGGACAGCTGGACAAACCGATCACATAAGCATATTTTCTACGAAAATGTGCTAAAAATGGCACCGAAGGACTCTGGTAAATATTTCATGTACTAAATGAAGTATTGCCTTTCTTTCTCATTGTGTTAAATATGATAAAAATAATAATCGTATCTTTTTTCTTATTAATGTGCTGACAATGGCTTTTGTCAACTACAGGGTATCCGAAAATTATCTGCTGTGTTGTCCCATTTTACAGAGAAATTTGTTAAATTCTCATCCCTTATCGTTTTTAAAAGCAAGAAATATTATTACAGTAATATATAAAGTTCCAAAAGCATTATGATTAATTTCATCTATTGCCGACGCGTTTCGGCAGTAATACGCCAAAGGATATTTGCCGTCGGGTGCAAACAATATGCGTCTTATCAGTATTGCTGCCCGAATGCGGTACATCTTTCACCCTCTGTTTGGCGCGGTTCTATGTTTCGGCGTTCTATCTTCGACTGGGCAATTTACAATTGAAGAAAAACTATGTAAATCTATGAAGTTTAAATTGACATTAAAATACGGGAAATTAAAATTGATGCCCCCAGTACCGTTTAAAATTAACAATTGTTACAAGAGCGTAGAGAAAATTCCCGAAACAGTCGAATAACTTTAGAACAAATGGTACTAGAGTCATAAAAATCAGGTTTATCTTTAGGAAAGTGCCTGTGCCTGATTGAATTTAAATATTCTCAGCGCCCCTAATGTAAACCCTGAGGAGTTAAGAAAACTAGTTTTTGAGCCCTTGCAGATAGAGAAAAAAAATTCCAATTTCAAAGTTGTAGAGCGTCATCGATGTAGTAAACTCTTCTCTTTGCATAAAGAAATCAAAAGCATAAAATTCGTAAAAACGAGGAAGAAAAATCCCTGTACGGGTCGCCATGGGATTCATGTATGTTGTGATATTTATGAATACAACAGTAAACGCGCGAAATCGCTCGTATATCACAATGGGAAATTGAATAAAAATAAACAAAACAATCACTAAATGCCACTAATCATTTCCTTCCCCATTCATTATTAATACAGCAGTACAGAAAAATGTCTATTTCTATATTTAAGAAATATTGAAAGATTTAATGTAGATATACTGCAGCGTATATGGCAGCATCTAAGATTTTGATCGCTAATTATTTTATTCTGAACAATACTTACTGTTTATAAGGTAATAAATAAAGACTGGAAATAATACCCCCACTTTAGATAAATACATGTAAAAGGTGAGTCAAAAACACCTTCCTATCTTGGATACCAATGTATATAGTTACTCAAATTCCAGTACAGGGAATGAATAGAAACTTGGTTTTTGGTTTGTTTGGTATTAACGTCCTTTTCAACTGACATGGTCATTTCAGGACGGCGTTATAGGGGCCGCAAATTTTGCCTCGCAAGGGTTCTTTAACGTGCAGCCGGCAAACGACTACACGGGACCAACGGCTTTACTTCCCTTCCGAAGGAAGTGCGTGATCTCAGGATTTCCCCTCTGAAAAAATCCTCATCGTCCTCGGCCGGTGTCGAACCCGCGTCCTCGGGCATCAGACTTGAATAGAAACTTGAGGGTGCTCTATCTGATAGAGCACCTTTCATCATCTCAAATTTGCAGATTAGGACACATCCAAATTTTATCTCGAAAACCGTAAGAGATACACAAAAAATTCCAATTGCACTTTTGTTCAACAGCAAATTCCAAATAAAATAAAAAAAAAAGTTCACCAAAATCCGATGAGCGGATCACCCACAATCCTCATTGCAAGCTCTGCAAATTATTTCATGCACCATCCTCATTTTGTTCCACAATTTACCATAAAGTCAACAGTTTCCTGTGCAATTGGTATAAAAAGGCATGTTGAAGCTGAGAAAAAAATCAGAGCAAAGCAAGATGGCACCGTACACTAACCAGGAAGTGATCAACATGGTTCTCTATTTTGGTGAGCCGAGGCAAAATTATCAAGCAACAACCAGGCATCGTTGAAATTTCGTGCGGAATTATGCTATGGTGCAAGTGGACATCACATTGAACACTATCTGGATTGATGGAAAGACTTACTTTGTATCAGATGACTGTTTGTAAGCAACAAACAGTAGAAGAGCCAATTGTCCTGTTTCAGAGCTTGCAATGAGGATTGTGGGTGATCCGCTCATCGGATTTTGGTGAACTTTTTTTGTTTTGTTGGAATTTACTGTTGAACAAATGTGCAATTGGAAGTTTTTGTGTATCTCTTACGGTTTTCGAGATAGAATTTGGATGTGTCATAATTTGCATATCTGAGATGATGAAAGGTGCTATATCCGCGGTCTCACCATCCGTGGTTTCCGTTTCAAATTTTTTGCATACCTCCCCTTCATACGCGATAGGAAATTCGCGTATCCGCAGATTTTAGGGATTTCCCCTCGATTCATATGGGAAAATGTATTCATTAAAAGTAAACAGTATCAGCGGCATTTTATCTTCTGTTTACAAACCCCCATCGTGGCATTGCTTATCGTGGCTTCTAAAAAGTAAAACGTAACAATCCACTTCGTACAAAACAAGCAAGAAAGGTTTATTGGTTTGAAAATAAGTTGAAAGTTCTAGACATGTTGACTGAGGGAAAGAGCAATATTGATGTCTCCTTTAACTTTGAGTCGACTGGCAACTTGACACCCCCTAAATCCCATTTTCTCATAAGGATTTGGTCCCGTTGTCCACGAATTCAGTATACGCGGGAATTTTCGGATATAACGAGGAATTACCTGTATTTCTAAATAAATATCTTTCTTACTGTTATATTTTTAGCAAACTTCTTAGAGGGTTGTTTTTTTTTTTATTCCTAAATTTTTATTCTTCCGTTTAAGTTTCAGTTAATTTTTTTATTGAGTTTCTGAGTCAACGGACGACATACTGTGATTATTTGACTCGGCTGTTATCATGTCATTGAACGCGTTCACTCGGTGAGAGCTTGTCATTGAATTCGTTGAATGGATTTTATGACTTGGAAATAAAAAAGTATTGATCGTCCCCAAATAATAGATGACTCAAACAAAAATCGTCCCCAAACAAAAATGGTCCCCAAATAGATGACTCAACAGTATTGATTCTGCGATTCCACGTGAGTATTCCCCGTATAAGATAAATTAACTGTAATCCTTCCTTATGTTTGTCATATCTTGCGGGTTTTCTACGAATTAACAAAAGCCAAAACAAAATTAACAAAAAGGAAATGGAAAGTTGTTGTTTTTAATATTTTAAAATGTATCATTTTCCTAAATTAACACTGTAAAACTATGATGTATGTACTATACGATGATTCTGATAAAACACCCACCTGATATTTCACGGAAACAGTGAAAAATACAAAAACCAAAATATTAACGTTGAAGAGGAAGAAAGGGGTCATTCGACATTCACGGTTGGGTGACCTTGAAGATTAGTCGTTTTTGAAATAGGGATCTATAATTGCTGTAATTACTATTTTATAAGTGGAAGAATACTTTGTAGATTTCCAATCATTAGTACATCACTAAATAAAACCGTGCTGTTTAATTGATGAGATAAGAGCACACTGAAATTTAAAACGTTAAAAATAACTATACAAAAAGCAGACCCCCCCCCCCACCCCCGGAAGGGTATAAGAAAGTAGCGGAAGCGCTGAGTTCATTTATATTTTTTATCTTTCTTATCTGCACCTTTTAGTTGATTTTCAACGAAGTATTTAGAAAATATAAGAGAGCTCAATATTCTTTCATTTCTCGCATTTCCTATCGAATGACGTATCACATGGAATATGTTGCCTTTTGAAAACGTTAATACTGTAGTTCTAGAGACCAAGTAATTGACCGCTGTCACTGGGACTTACTTTATGGTAATGTAGATCTTGTGTGGAGGAATCTGCATGCAGAATTTCACTCCTTTACATATCTGTATACCATTAGAGAAGTCGGTCCCCTCAAACTCTCACCCCCGCAACTCCGACCCCAGTGGGCCAATCACAAGCAAACTAAAATAGTGAAGGAGGACATGCTAGTGGTTAGCGAATTTCCGAATTTCAACCTACCATTTCAGAAAAATGTAGAAAATACGAGGGTTGGGGCATAAGTCTCATGGTAACTATTTTTTTTCTCAGAGCTAAGGGATGGTATCACAAAATGTCATATGTTTCAAGGAAGCCGTGTATTCGTACTATGTTTCCACAACACCAGATAGCTCTGTGTTATACAGAGAGCAATGTTAAATAACATCTTAATCAATCGCAGAGTGTGTAGGGTGACTACTGTGACTCTGGGGATGGGAAGAATTGGAGCACCCACCATATTCTCCGGATCTTTCTTCATGTGATTTTGACCTCATACAGAAGGTAAAGGAACCATTACGTGGTAGACGGTTTGGGACACGAATGGACATTGCAAATGTTTTGTAATAGATGTCCAGATTCACATATGGTGTGGGAAATGATGAAGCAGATGATAATCGGCGCCTCCTACGTCGTTGGCAGCATGTTATGAACATTGCAGGGGACTATTTTGAGAACCTTTAGAACGGGCAGGTGTTATGTTATGTCAACTACCTTAATAAACATAAGGAGCAAAATGTTAACGTGTTGTTAAATGTCCGTACATTTAGTTCATTCCTTGTCCTTTCATCTATATATTTCACATTTTCCATCCACGTTCGAATTCTTACAAAAAAAAAAAATAGTTGCCATGACTTATGCCCCAACCCTCGTATGAAGGATACGGACGGATTGGCCATGGTAAAACCAATAAGTAGCTCCATTCTTCTACTTTATAAATTCAATACAGTATGAATAATTGTCAAATACGTTCATTCTCGATACAATTACTTCGTTGAAATTAATCTGAGCTTCCGATGATCTCTGATCGACAGCGAAAAAGATTATGACCGACAGTTAATTTTCAATTTTTTAATGAAAAATGCTTTACTCGAAAACGAAGCATTCGGTACTTTGACGATTTATGAAGATTATTATGAAAATGTCGTCCTAAGGTCATTGCAAAAATCTTTACTCACCCATTCCAACTTGGAAGAGCCGTTATGCAAATTACGGCGATATAACAGCAACCTTTAGTGCTTAAAGGGATGTACGTTGTCTGCACAAACGTTTTATTCATGGTAAGAAAAAGGGTTTTAATGATTTCGAACGTGACATTATCGTAGGTGCAAGAAGAGCAGATTCGAGTAGTTCGGAATCAGCTAACATCCTCGGCTTTTCACGTGCAACAGTATATCTGTGAAAGTGCAATTATGGCCGGAAAAATGTTGCAGATGAAAGAGATAACATTCAACTGTCAGTTATCATCTGTGGCAGTTGAAGAGCAGCAGCACGTAAGATTACAGCTGAGTAAAACACCAGTGGGCCAAAAAATTCACCTAATGCACAACCCAGTCTCTGATTAGTTAGAACAGCAGAAGTCTATCTAGGTTGTC
Source organism: Rhysida immarginata (assembly GCA_023313115.1). NCBI lineage: Eukaryota > Metazoa > Arthropoda > Chilopoda > Scolopendromorpha > Scolopendridae > Rhysida > Rhysida immarginata. The sequence continues at coordinate 1,017,810 of JAHWFO010046583.1, read as the reverse complement.
TTCACAGAAAAACAGGAAAGATCTAGTGGCCAAGGAGCATCGATACTGGACAAAAAATAGTTTTCTACGATGATCTTGGTCTTTTCGTCACCAAGATGAGAGCATGGCGAAAAACAGCCCAAATCCTTGAATCTGTCTTGTCAAGTGACAATCCTACACGTGAGAGGAGGTGGAATAATGGTTTGGGCAATTTTCTCCTGGGTCATACTTGACTCTGTAATAGCACTGAAAACAGCTCTTAATGCCTAAAGATACCTTTGCGGTCAGAAACGGCTGTTCTTAGTCTGCATCTGTGTTCCCCGACCCAGATGACCACTTTCAACTGGACAATGCACCCTTTCACCGTGCTCGATTAGTTCTTAGACTGGTTCAGTGAACATGACGACTCTGACAATGAGCCTTTATACTAAATAAAGCCTTCGACGGACAGTTACCCTTCATATACCTAGTGACTAAATATTAATAGATCCCCTGAGGTCGCTATACCATATCAGAGAGTACACTGGTTCATTTATTCTTTTTGGACTCCTCCCGGAATCCCTACCTGACATTGGTTGTCTCAGGTCGGACGAGGAGGAAAGAAACCATTAGACCTACAAACATGACCACCCATTTTCATCAAGTAAGGAACCGGTAAACTAAGAAATAAAAAACTCTTTCACCACAACGATGTTAGATTGAAAATATACAACCTGATACTGGAAGTACTTTTCGGAAGCAATTGCTTCCATCATTCAGCAGCCCAGGAGCACCTCAAAAAAATTGAGAGAACTGATTTAAGTAAGGAACTGCTATGATCAGCATGGGCTAATATTCCTGCGGAACTATTCCAATCTTGTTGAACTATGCTCAAGAGAAAAATTAAACAGAATGTATCCCTGGAAGTGATTTCTTGAAATGTAATTCTCATTTCATATCCAGCTAGATCACCGGACATGACCTGTCCAGATTTCTTGTGGCATAGAAGAAAAGATTTAACCTATTTTTGAACGATCCAATATAGCTCGTAGATAAAAACCCTGACGTTTAAGATATAAACCACATTTGCGTTTTTGAAAAAAAAATAAAATAAAAAAATAAAAAAATACCTTCTACAAAACAATTTTGTTCCTTTAGTATCGATTTTATATCTCCAAAGTACTGTACCTTTTTCCGTTTACAAAACGATTGAAAAAAGTTTTTCGACAAATTTACGTATTTTAGGTCTCCCTGCTGATTTAGCATCATAGCTTACGTATTTGTATATCTATGGTTATTCTTGAACAGGTAATCATATCGATAGGGGTCGTCCGTAAATTACGTAACATTTGAGGTGGAGGTGGCGTTCTTGACAGCGTTACAGAGGGGGGGGGGTCAGCCTGTCATTACGTAACGCTACTTTCGAGATATACAGTCGAACCCTCTAATTACGAATTTTTAAATGTCCTCAATTTTGTTCGTTATAACCGTATTTTTGATATTAACAAAGAAAACCACGCAATTGTATGCTTTTCAATGTTTTTTAATACCGTAAAACGGGGTAACAAATTTGAAAAGAAGTAAAGTTGACTTTTAAATTTGATATAACTTTGGGACACTTTTTCAAATTTTTTTAGTCTCCTATTAATATTTTTTTATCCGTTTTCACTGAAACTCCGGTTCTACATGAATTTGACAATCCTCTTTCCAAATATGGGCATGATTTTACTCTACAGATAGCTACTTTTTTAAACACGCCCTCTATAGTTGTCCCAATCTTAGTTCATCATGTGAGAAAACTTTGGGACAGTACCATTTTTGAGTTTAAAAAAGTTTTAAACATCAATTGTTTATTTATGAAACATCTGACATACAGGGTGATTCAGAAAGGTAGGTCAAGAATGAAATACCATGCACAGTTTGTAGCGGGGAACAATATTTTTCCTATAAACATGGGTCCGGAAATGCAACTTGTACAAGATAGGAATGACATTACAGTAGGTGTTCAAAATGCCGACCCTGAGCCTCTTTCTGAATGTTTTTTGATTCAGAAAGGTGTTTGGAACGCCCGGCGATGTGGGTGATCACGGTCTGGAAAATGCTGTTGGCAAATCATTTCCGCTTCAGTAGCATTACCCTGTGCCTCGCCGTAGACGAGATGAATGTCCGCCAGCTCCGCATCAGTCAAGCGATCCAATGTATGACAATAGAGTTACATGTTTCGTTTCCTCTCTTTTAAAGAAGAGAACACGAACAATTTACATGTTTAGATCCTAATTTACATGGACCCTACCATTGCCGTCCGGGTAACGCACATCCATTCCTACCTCGTACAAGTTGCATTATCTCAGTAAGGATGCATTTCCGGACCCATGTTTATAGAGAAAATATTGTTCCCCGCTACAAATTGTACATGGTATTTCATTCTTGACCTACCTTTCTGAATCACCCTGTATAACAATCGTTATAAAAACATCTGGTACTCAAAAAATTATTATATAAAATGGTTCAGTGCTATGAAGTCGCCGGGCGCGGAGTCGCTAGCGTCAGATTTTCGCGAGAACAAAACAGAGGAAACAACTAACAGTGCCCCTTAGACAACAAATACGTTATAAGGAACATTTCTGATATGGTGGCTTCATCAAAAGGTATATAAGTTAGCAATACTTAATGGAATGAGTTTTAAGTGTTTGCTAACCTGTAAGTTTTTAGTGTCATCAACTAGTTGCGTGCTGTTCCTTTTAATGTATTTGTTGTCTAAGGGGCAAATGTCCTTTATTTTGGGTTGTACAAAGCGGCTGCACTGTTAGTTGTTTCCCCTGTTTTGTTCTCGCGAAATTCTGACGCTGGCGACTCCGCGCCCGGCGACTTCACGCCCGTGCGATTCTACAACCGACGACCCCATGTCCAGCGACTCCACAGCTCTATGCCAGCCCTAATGGCGATCTAAATCTTTATAAGCTTCTTCACTCTGTTATTGCCCGATGGCCAAGTGGTTCGGGTGGGTTGATAAGCAGCATTATTTCTTCCTTTGAGTAGTAAATTTTGTCGGGGTTCGCTGGCTATTTCCACTGAAGACCGGATTTTTCCATGACTGTGATGGATATTTCGTCATTGTTTTTCATCTCGCTGATCTTTCCCACATGGAGTTCTCCTTCGTAATTTACTAGAACGTATTATCTCATAAGTGACGTATTATCTCAGAAAGGTTACTTTCAAGTTGTGTGCTTGATGTTGAGGGAGGGAGTTGGCTCATCGTCCACATAGTTGAGTTCCAGGACCATTTGTAAGGTCATGCTGTTGTAACGACACAGTAATGCTCCTCTCGCTGTCGCTGCTCTCTCTCTTCTTTGTCTCTCCTATCATGGTTCCCGATGTTGCTCTCGAGCACCTTCCAATGTCGATGGTCGATGTTGAACAACGTAAAATAACTGAAATCACCCTTGGGGCAACTATTTGATAGTCTCAAACTTATCCCGCTCAGAGCTGACTTTTTACAATATTGAGGTTCTAAGGTAATATACACGGATCAAAAATGTCACTACATAAGAAATCCTGTAGGGGGGTGGGGGGCGAGCGTAGCATTACGTAATTTTCGAAAGGGGGTGCGGATGTGCGTTACGGGTGCGTTAGAAGTGTATAGTGGGGGAGGGAGGGAATTAAAAATGAGCCCATTTTGTGTTATGTAATTTATGAACGACCCCATATGAATTATAACATTCGTGGTGCATTAAGGAAGAGCAGAACTAACTTATATAACCTATTAATTTTTAAAAACCATTTTGATTATTATACAAGAAAAATCTTACATAGTAAATTTTAGGTAGGTCTACTAAATATTGAAAACTCAATATATTAGTAAAATAATTTGTTCAATTTATTACAATAATAAAAACATTTTATAATGAAGTACATTTAGAAAAATTGATATCTACATATTATTTCTTAGAAATTCAGTTTGCATAATAAATATAAAAGAATAACTTTATTTTTTTTCTATGGGGAGAGAAATACATTTCTTATGCTTACTCTAAGATAATATCATCGTCCCTTTAATACTTGTTTAGTTGTCCATTTGTGTAAACCTGCATTCTAAAATCAAAACTCAACAAAGTGAAGAGTTGAAGAGAAGAAACAGACCGCATATCCTGTTCAATTCTTCACTTTGGAGTGTTCCGCAGTTTTGTATAAGGTTTATTTTTGCTTTACTTAGAACTCAACAGTTTATTTAAAACCAAAAATATTTTACAGAGAGGTTTTGGCGCTGTTCCTATTATGGTTTCCGTTTCAAACCGAAAAGTAAATACGTAGTAAATCCTTTATTGTGCAGAGCAGCGCTGGATTTATACATAAGCAGACTAAGCAAGTACTTATGGCTCATGTGAATAGGGGCCCCCGAATCCTCAGAAAAACAGGATTTATACTGAGGAAGGTATGCAGTGCTTAGGGCCCCTAAAGGTACTAGTCCGGCCCTGGTACATATTAAGTATCCCTAATCAGAAATGTTTAAGGTCGGAAAGGTATCAGATTTTGAAATGCATGCTAAATTTGAAATAAAACGAAAATTAAAAATAGAAACAAAACTTAAAGGTCTCCGCTTCAAAAAAATATAAACGCAACAATTTAATATTCAGACTTCATAAGAAAAAAAAAAAGTTCATCATCAAGTCCATTCTCTGGTGAACCTTACGATAATAATTCCTGGCGCTTTACTGACATCAGTATCTCGCTTCACGTCTTTCTCCCTCCAGAGATCTCAGAATTCAGAACTATTCCAGAATCTTTCAAAAGAAATTCTAATTTTGAAATTTTAAATTAGGAATAAGACAGAAGTGTCCAAAGTTCCAGCGTAGTTATTTATCATACACAGTAAGTTTTAACATAGCCTATGAAACCACGTTCTAAAAAGAAATATTAAGACCTGGGGCTCAAAAGAGGACTCAAATTGATGTGCCTAGTGTTTGTAAAAGTATATCTACAGTTCTGCTTTCTTTGACTATAAACATGCCATCACATGCTAATTTCGTTAGTGCTGAAATACACCATATGGCCATTAATGACCGGACACTTTCGATTTTAGACGTTTTATCGAATATCTAGAAAAATACTTGACGAATTATCCTGAAATTTCAGGGTTATAAAAAGGATGTTACACCTCATATATTTCAGGGAAGGTATTCTCCCGAAGGCAAATAGGGGACCAGCAAAGTAGTGAACCAAAAAAATAATATTTGGAATCACCTGTAAAAAATAATGCTTGAAATGCATTGTAGCTGTAGCATATGCTTAAGAGGCTTGTTTGACTTATCTGTGTTCATTTGTATGAGAATAGCACGTATATTCATGGAGATATAAAGGTTTCTTTAAAAAGGTCGAAATGTTTTCGTAAGTTTTTTGTTTATAACACGCAGGATTTTCAACCCAATGCAATGCCATTTACAGGAAACTTGAAAAACTACAGTACAGACAACACCCTGCAATCTGAATAGAAAAATATTAAATATTTGATGAAATATGAGCATTTTTACTAAATAATGTTTAACTGCGCATGCGCATGCGTTACCAAATTGTCTTTTGCATAATTTATTAGCCAAATGTATAGAGCTACTCTTATAAAAAGCCCAAGCAAATATCCTGAAAATTGAGAAAGATATCGCCGATAGAATGAGTTGAATTTCAGTTGCTTTCAAAAATAAACAAAACGATAAAGGCTTTTCTCCAAATTTTTATTTTTGGATCGGACACCAGTATCAACTTCTTCTCCTTACGCTGACATGAAAAAATATTGACTTCATATCAGCGTAAGAAGAAGAAGTTGATACTGGTGTCTGATCCAAAAATAAAAGTTTGGAGAAAGCCCCTTATCGTTTTGTCGTAGTGCTCACGAACACTAAGCAGTAAGCTGAGGTTGAAGTTTGGGTTCGGCAAGTTATATTTTAAAAATATGCTTTAAAAATGCGAAAAAAATAAGTTAATTAAAATAACGCTATATCCTGGATTTAGTTTAAATTTTTTAATTAGTATTTAGTAACATTCTGCTGCAAACACTTCTATGGCAACATGTATCTTCATTTGTACATGTTATTAAAAAATAAACTTGCCATACGATCGCCTTTAGGAGAGCGTACGAAAATAGATGTAGTTTTCCGCTTTGGTTAAATATGTATCAAGTAATTGTAGGTATTCCACGTGAGAATTAAGCAAACATAAAAACAATATGCCTGCATAAGTCAGGCAAAGTTAATTAAGTGTTTGCACAATCAACCTACATAAAGGGAGAAAAAAAACAAAGAAAATCCTAACTACACTGCAACAACAAATACTGTTTATCTAATTATTGTTTGTGTCAAGAAACTATTGCGTATTATTAAGTAGCGAAAGAATGAAGCTACTTATTGTTTTCACAATGTCCGTCTGTCTGTCCGTCCGTCCCCTTCATAATTTCCGCATTTTTTGAGGTAGAAGGTTGAAATTCGGAATGTAGCTTACTATGGGCATGTGCACCTTCACTATTTAGTTTGATTTTGATTGACCCATTCGGGTCGGAGTTTCGGGAGCGGAAATTAGAGGGGACCAAAAGGTCTACGCGTATTTATGCATATAAAGGAGGGAAGTTCGGTATCCAGGTTCCTCTAAGCAAGATAAACATCACTGTAAAGTTTGGGCCAAATTGTCCCACTAGGGCCGGAATTGTGGGAGTGACAATCACTTGGTCTTTAGAACTTTATGGCAACATTTAGGGTGTGATATATCTTTCGATCGAAAATGATGAGAAAGGAAAGAAGATAGGGTTCTTTTATATTTTCTAAATACAAGGTTCGAGAAAATCAATTTTTGATTTAAAAAAAAAAAATGGGGGTTAAAAAGTGCAGATGAAGGAATAAAAAAATAGATGAACTTAGGGCTTCCGCTACTTTCCTATACCTTCCCCGGGAGGCTTAATTTCTTGTTAGAAGTTGAATTCTACTATCTCGTAACATTTTTAAAAAGATCTTCTATGTGAAAACCTTCAAATGATTAACAAATGAAACATGCCTTTTCATCTGATAAAAACATTGTTTTGGCATTTGTACTCTTTATTACTAATTTTCCGTCTTATGTGGCACAGTTTCATATTAAAAAAAAACTTATGTTTTTATTTCCTGTAATTGTAAGAAAGTACACAAACACAAGCACACACAAATGCACACATTAAGCTTGCAGGAATTTAATTATTAGCTAAATTGATTTTGTTTTCTTCAGACCATGATATAATGTTCACGCATTTCGATTATTGCCTAAGTAACTTTAGAACTGACGCCATAACGGACTATGTTAGTAACATATGTCCGAATGACTAAAGAACAGTTAGAAAGCATTAATTTAAGGATTTGCCCTTTCGTCTAAAACTGCATTATTTCTAAAAAAGATTTATTTAACTTTATTTCTGACTATGAACTCCCTCCAGTTTATAGTCAGAGAAAAACAATTCTTTAATCGATATGGGGGTTTGGAAAAAAAAACAACAACAATATTTTCCAAATATTGAAGTTCGATAAAGCTATCGGTGTTGCCATAATATCAATTCGTTTCTATGAACGAATAATAAACAAATGCACATGTAGCCTTTTTCTTCAAAAAATAGTTACAATAGAAATCAAATCTAAAAAAAAATAATGATTTCCTGAGGCAGGAGGCTGTGTTCAATTTTCAAATGCTCTGAAATTTATCTTGGATACTCTAGACGAAATTAATCCTCAAAGGTTATTTGACCAACCAACGTCTTCGAATTTAATCTGGGATAGATTTTTTTGCGAAATAAAAAAAGTAAAATTAATAAAAAAAAATTCAGGAATATCAATAACAGAGTAACATGACCTGATGACAACCGGAAAATTCCGATCCGTTCAAATAAGGAATTTAAAAATATTTTCATTACCATTTCATTTTCCTTTCGAATCATCTCGTATTACCTAATAACGCAATGAAGTCTCTAGTTTGAATGGAAAGTCAATTGCTTTTCGTTTTTTATTTGTTTAACGTAGCTGTGATACTCGTTTCAAATGAAATCAACATATTGTGTCTTTATGTTTGTGTGCTTTCCTGTCTCTGTGAACTGGAACAAATATTTCACATCTAAACATTAGTTAGAGATCTTAATGTATTCAATCTAGGATGTCCTAACACTTATCCTCACTGACACTCATGACATTTACTATCTAATGGTGCTTAATATTAAACCTAATGCTCTCGACCCCCTTGCTCCCCAAGTTATTATCATAATTTTTTCCTTCTATGAGTTTTTTTTTTCCTTTATGGCTTACATTAAAGAATCTTTATGACTCAATAATTGGGCTAAAAAGGGGGAGGGGGAGAAAATTTGGAAGATCTAATTTAATAATAGAAAGATAGAGCGATTTCTTTTTTTATTATTGATATTAGACTATTTTATTAACATTAAACGCTGAAAATTAAAATTTCCAAATTTTCTTTTTTTTTCTTATTTACTTTATATTAATTTTACTTTAAAATTCTAAAAATATAATTAACTTAATAAGTATAGGAATTTTCATTCGCATTGCAGTTTAAGCCTGAAAGCGAATCTAATGTGGTTGAAAGCGAATCTAATGTTTTTGAACTTATAATCGGTAAAAACAACAATATCCGAGATTTAATAACAATTAAAAAAAAAAAAAAAAAAAAAGAAAAGAACTTTGAGACATTTAAGTGGAACTCTTGTTCTATTGGCTTATGTAACCTTGGCAATGTTTGTCTGGCTTTTACTGAAATAGAATTTGCTTGGTTTGTGGCTTGTTTGGCAATCGCCCCAACAATGGATAAAATCGAATAGGAAGGACAGGGTTGCTAAGAGTTCAATGGAAAAATTTCAATCTTTAATAAAGATGACCTCTTTATTTACTTAGGCGATTATAAAAAAAAATGCCGTAATTAAAATGAAATAATTTTCTAATTAGAAATAGCAGTAATCGCATATTCAAATTTTTAAAAGTATTTCTTACCATATTATACAAGCATGCCCTTGAATTCGGTTAATAGGACCATTTTGCTCTTTAGAGTTTAGATCAAACTTAGCTATGAAGAACATTCATTAAGTAAAACTATATCTTAATGCGCACTCCAACTCACTTGACGAGTCCATCGCTGTCCCGTTGTCGTCTCGTCGTCACGGAAAACAAATCGCAGGAGAAAAAAACGAGACAGGGAGCATGTAGTCACAGTTTGGTTGTCGATAAGGATCGGGAGATTTCGGAAGCGGGGCTCCGAGCGCTTTTTCTGTGTGGTTCTCCAGCCGACGTCACGCATCAAATGGTTCCCCCTCTTCCTCCCCTTCGCCGCCGATCTCTTCCGAAGAGGCGGCAACCAATAAGCTTGCCACGTTCGGCGATCGTAAAAGAGAGGAAACAATTAACTTATAATGAAACCAGTAGCGATAGATATGAATTTGAAAAAATAAGATAAAAGAAAACTAAACTAAACTTCTAATACACAGGTTTACTCTATACATTCTAAGATGCTGCGATATCTCATTAAAAGAATAAAAAAAAATTAAAAATAAATAAATATTTTTAATTTTACGCCTCCTTTTATTACGTTACATGCATCATTTCCAATGTAATTGCATCATCTTTTATATTATTATATTTTGCTAAATTTTTATAACTGCATACATATTTTATGTCGTTCTTTTACTACCATAAGTTTGTCGAATCAGTCACGCTTCAAAGATATCAAATGCACTCACCTGAAACTCTGAGAGAAAAGTAAATATGAACTATGAGAGAAAAAGATAACTCTTTCTCAAAGCTGACGTTAATATTGAAGTGAGAAAAGAATATAGTTTTTGCTTTGTATCTGATAGTTTTCCCTCGTTTTTAATTAATATCCCTCGCAAGAATATTAGATTTATCAATATAAAAAAAATGTAAATTATCCATAGTAAAATTTTCTCCAATCTTCCTTGAGCATATAACCTATTTTTGATTTAATTATATCTGCTTAAGCTTCTGCTCCCGCCCCCCCCCCGGCCTCCTCCTTTCCGGAAAGCTCTCAAAAGCTCTAAAATCTCAAACTTTAAATAGTGATGCTTTGTTTGTTTTGTGTTAGCCTTAAAAATAGCTAAAGTGTTGTTGAACGTAAGCAATTTTATACATTATAATATTTGAAACTTCACTAAACCTTTCTCCTACTTAACCTTCTACACATTAAAAGAACGGAGATCATACTTAAAAGATTAATGTTAAAAATTTTAAACTTGGCTTTATAACAGATTTGTAAAATGTAAGATGTTGGATGCAAAAAAAAAAAATCACAAGAAGCGTGGAAATTTATTTCTTGATTTTTTTTTTTTCTTGTTAGTGTTTCTCTTGACTTGGGACCCAAGTCTTGGGTCGCTTGCGAAATAATAATTTTAAAAAATTAAAAAGGTCAAAGAGAAATTGACGATCCTTAAACTAAGTTTGTAAATATTCTTTATCACTTTTCTTCACAAAAGGGCATTGATACATGTTTTATTACAAAATATTCACAGGCCATCGACACAGCTTCTTAAGTCAGTTATGAATTAATGCAAATATATTACACGTGTTAATTGTACTTAAAAAGCGTTATTTCATCGTGTAATTATTAATTAACGTGCAGTGCATTGAGCTAAATAATTAACATCGTCGATGACTCAACTGCTGATTTGATGGAATTTTCTGAGGAGGGAGGGCGAAAAATGCCAGCTGTGGACGTGACAGCAAAAGAAACCAACTATGGGAATTAGTAACTAACTTCCCTTAATTTAGAAGAAAATGTTATTGCCTTTTTTATATGAAAGACTTCAGCTGCCTGTAACTGGGATTGAACAATTAATCTCTTTTTCTTTTTTTTTTAATTGTACATGTATTATTTTCTGTATTTCGTCTGAAAAAAATTTCCAGGGCGAGATCAACAAAACATTTTTTAATGCTAAAAAAAAACTTATTAAAAATTATGTACATGTATTATAAATTAAAATTCAGCTCATGAAATATACTACACTCCTGGAAAATGAATTAGCAAAAAGTGTGTTTTCACCGCTAGAAGATAATCATAGGTACAAACACGAACATTAACATTTATTTACGTTACTTACATGTCTGCTTAGTAATGTGAAGTACAAAATGGCCAAGAAATGTATAAAACTAAATTATAGCAATTGAATAAAGTATTCCTATTTGGAAAATGAATTAACAAAAATCATTGTTCTAAATGTACATGTACTTACCTCGTATATGATAATGTGATATCCAAACTTAAATATTTAAGATGGGAAAGTGCAAAAATATTAGTGCTGAAGAAAGTGCTAAAATCTTAGCATATCATGAAACTAGACAGAAATTAATGAAGTCTCATCAAAGACAGACCTTCAGCTAGTGCAATATCATGACACAAAAAACAAATCAAATCGGGACAGAAGAAAAAACATGGACGTCCAAAATCAAAACTAAGTGATGGAGATAGGAAACAAGCAATCCTCTTGGCTAAACGTGACAATATGAGTTCCAAAAAAATTGTATCGTAGATGAACATTTACGCTTTCCAAAAAAAAAAAAAAAAACAAAAAAAAACACCGATAATAGAGTTGCAGCAGCTAAAGAATGTTTATTAATGTGTTCAATGTGTTATCCCTGCTGCTGGGCACTGAGCTGAAGGCGCTTTATCCATTCATCTTCACTGTCATAGGCCTGTAGGATTCGTTGCTGAAGATGACGTTTGCCTTGGATTTTCACCGCATACACAAGTTGTTTCAAGCGGCCCCACGGTGTAAGGTTTGGGGAACGTAGTGGCCACTCCATAGAACCAGGTAATTCCCATCCAGCCATTGACGGACATTACCTCCGTCGGTGGTGGTGCACCATCTTGCAGGAAAAATCTTGGAAAACTACCATCTTCATTCAACAGCGACGGAAATACGGTGATCTATACCTTTCAGACGTACTCATCAGCATTCAGGGCACCGTCTATGAAAATTGGTCCAATTAAAAAAAAAATTAAGAAATTGGAGATCACCGACGAGTTTGGATGGGTCTGTCCAATGAGAGTTCATATCAATCCAATATGTCATGTTCTGATCTGACGGTTCACCTCATAATGGACATAAAATTTGTCTCATCACAGAACAATATTATATGCGAATAAAGAATCCTGTCCAGTAGATAGTTGTTCAGAGTCCAGGTACAGATTCCTCACGTGTGTCCTGTTCATCTTCGGACAGTTTTTGTTGCATCTGAACTTAGAATGGATGCCACTTGTTAGTACGCAAAATCAGTGCTATAGATGATTGGCCGAGTCCACACTCAGCTGCAAGCCGTCTTGTGCTGCGTTATGGATTCTCTGCAAATGCTGCTAACACCACTGTTGAGGTTACCTCATTGAACAGTCCCAGTATCTCTGAAGAGTGATATCACATATACGACATACTGTGTGCAATTGGTTCTCTTTCGGGTTACTGTGCGTTGAAATCAGCAGCAATGGTACCGTAGGGGCATTCAGAATCAGCTCTATCCTCTCCTTCTTCATTAGTACCATCTCCAATTACTTGCAACAGAATAGAGAGGTGTCAATCTTAATAGAAATATAAGATAGCCAAACCTGAATACACTAGGATAACACCAAAAGAAGAAAAGAAATAGTGGTTTCTTTTCTTCTTTTGTTGTTAAGTGTCGAATATTTTTGTTAATAACCTGTGAACTACAACAGATAATTGAAATCCGATTGCAGAAATGAATTCCCATTTAAGAAAATGAACCTTGACTCAAAATTGCGGATTTCAAGATTGCGGTCAAACTCCAAAACTGCCCCAAAAGATAAAGCACCCCTCCTACTCCCTGCCAGCATGGTCACATTATTCATTTTACACACCATGTCCAGTAGCTTTTGACTCGCCCTGTATTATCTAGTTTAAAGTAAATCACAAGGAAGGTTTTAATGATTTAAATTTTGACTCACAAAATGCTCTTTTTTTCCTCCTAAAAAGTGAATCGCTTCAGCAAGTTTTCAACGGTAAAATGAGAGCAAATGAGACGTACATTACTGAATCCGTTAGTAATTCACAGAGGATTACCTCCGAACAAAGAAATGAAATAGGAGATGCATGGTTGACTATCTCCAAGCGAACAAATGAAATACAGTATTCGGAATTTGGAGGATAATTTTCCACAAAGAAAATAAGCCATATGATAAATAGTGTTTTTTTAAGCGATGCAGACATATAGAGGGTGCAGAAAAATAATGGAGACAAATTGCAATGTCTCGTTATACAACTTCAATATATCAGGTTGTTGCAAAAGTTTCTTCCGGTTCTAGAACCCGTGCCCAAGAAGGGCTCATTTTCCGAGGGGGCTGTTCATATGTTTTCAAACAAATTATTGCATTCGATTCCTGAATATCTTTGCTATATTACATCCAAGAATCAACTTTCTGACTATACATCTGTGAGTGCCATCAACGGTCTGAAATGGACCTTTCACGCGAGCATATTCGAGCAATAATCTTCTACGAGTATTCTGGAAAGATCAGTGCTGCGCAATGTCACCGAAACATTTGTCAACGTTTAGGTGATGGCACTGTTAGTTTACGTACAATAGAAGAATGGTATCGCCGGTTCAGACGCGGAGATAGCACTCTTCAAGATGCACCTTCTCTGGTCGGCCAATCATGATTTCAGATGGTGATCTACGCCAAGCAATTGATGAAGATCACAATGTAACAACGAGGGGACTCGCACAACAGTTCAAGGTTCACTTTTCAACCATTGCCCGGCATCTGTATGAGCTGAATCTGTCATTCAATAAAATGAGGTTTTTGTGTTGGAATAAAAATCCGGAAAAAAACTTTTGCAACAACCTGATATAATCACATGATGAGTCTTTTTGCATGTTGGATTGGCTAGTAGTATTTCTTTCCCATATTCTCATTTATTATTTTTAAATGCACAATCGCCAAAAGGACAGAATGTGATCCACAGAGGCTCCTGGGGCATCATCCGGCATCGTCAAAAACTACAGTCCATTATGATCTGGGGCGGAATTTGCGCTAGCGAGAAACATGTGTATCGCCGGCTGTGTTGCTTCCGTGGGCTCAGCAGCGCTTCTGCGATGAAACGTGGACCTTTCACCAAGACTCAGCACCGGCCCACAAAGCGAAAACAACGCAGGAATGGTGCAAGTCAATTTTCCGGATTTCAATCACATCCTACAAATGGCCACCTTATTCGCAAGAATTTAAGCCGATTGATTATAGTTTGGGTAGTTTATTCAGATTACGGAAAGTGTAAGCAAAAACACAGATGGAGATATTCAAGACAAAGCAAACGAAAAAAGGAAATGTTTTCAAACTAGCAAATTAATACCTATCAAGATATTCTTTTAATTGTTAAAAATATTCTTTAATGTTTATATATTTATGTCCCCCCCCCCATCTTTTCCCATCCTTCATGTAATTTGCTCAGAAAGATAAAACGATCAATTCATTTTCACTAAGATTTCCCTGTTCCTTATTTCCTCCACTCATTCATCCGCATGAAGTAAAAAGCATGTTGATATTCAGAAATGAAATGAAGCGTCCCCTGGAAAAGAGATCTAAGAGCCATTTTTCACATATATAAACTTTGCGCGAAAAAATCTTCTGTATATATAAAGAAGACTGTTTGTTTGTTTGTTTCTTTCTTTTACATATCTACAATTTAATTCAGATCTTGATGAAATTTTACAACTTGATCCTCAAAGCAAGAGGAAGGTCACTGTCTACTTCAGATTTCGATAAAATAATAGTTATCGACAATAATCGATATTCATGATGATAGCACGGCATACTAATAAGACGAATCTCATGACCAAAATGCAAGGCAAAGTTTGTGCAACAATATGCCCATCATGTTGTATCAACAAAGTATCAACAAGCATTTCACAGATAATATGTACGGGCGAACAATATATATCTCATGACTAATCACGCAAGGAAACGTGTACAATATAAATAAATTCTTTAAGAATTGAAGATTCAATTCCACCTCTACGAATGAGGTAGAATTGCTCAAAATTGAATTTGTAGCAATCCATAGAATTCCAGTTCTTCGGGCTTTTCTTAGAATTGTTAGTTCTTAGAACTTAACCATTTCTTGAAAATCTTTAAAAATGATCAGTTACTGGAAATAATGGAGAGTTAACAGACTATTGAGAAAGAGTGGAAAGGCGATAGAGGAAGCAGTCCCTTCGCTCGGGTGACAGTTGACGACATAAACGATAATAAAGCATACATAAACTCGACTCTTCAAATCAACAAGTAAACTGTATTATGCTTTATAATAATCATTCGAAGGATACATATTAATTCATATCTATCGAAATGCCATCGAAGAAATGAATGAATATTGGTTAGAGAAAACAAAAAGTTAACCGGGCATTGGAAACATCTGAAAACGGGAGCTTCGTCTACAGCAGGAAATTGTACAAACCTCAATTCCATAAAAGTTGGGACAGGATGAAAACATGCGAGGCAGACAAAATATTGATACACCGACGTATTAATTTATTTTATTTCTAAAGAAGATCGTTTATTGGGTAGGTATTAAACATTTCGGAACCAAAAATTTAATTAATAGTAATAAATATTAGTTTTTTTTTGCAAATTGATGGTTACAATACACTCCAAAAATGTTGGTACAGTGGGTGAATTACCATTGGCTGACATCTCCATCCTCCTGATCACGCTTTGTAGCCGTCGAGAAACATATGATACCAATTACTGTACTATTGCAATGGGAATTTGTTGCCATTCCTGCAGTACGAAAGTTTTCAGCTGTTGAACTGTTCGGGGTCGTCGTTGACGTAACTTCCTTTTAACAATTCGTCATATATTCTCTATTGGGGACAAATCGGGACTGCAGGCAGGCCAATTTAACACCCGAGTTCATCTATTGTGTAGTCACTGTCCTGTAATGCGAGCGGTGTGGGGTTTAGCATTATCTTGTTAAAATAAAAAGGGACGGGTTCCAAAAAGATGTCACCGAGAAGGAACATATGCTCTTCTAAAATTCCAATATGAGCTTCTGCATTAATGGTGCCATTGCATATGTGCAATTCCCAAATCCATTGGCACTCGTGCAGCCCAGACCATTACTGAAGCTTGCTTCTGTACAGCACCTCGGTAACAGGCAGGATTGTCCTTTTCCTATTTGGTCCTAAGTACATGCCGACGATTTTCGCCAACAACAAACGTAAATGTAGTGTTGTCACTGGCCGTCAGTCCACTTCCTATGGGACCTGTGCACAGCCTATGTTTCTGCAGTGTGTTTATGAACAGCTTTCGTTTTGCATAATAGAGCTTCAACTTACATTTTGTTATGTAGTGGTGAACGGTATTTAACGATAAAGGTTTCTGATAGAATCCTCGAGCCCATTTCGCAATTTCTGTCGCCGTTGAATGTCTGTTTTTAATGCAGTGATGTCTGAAACCCTAAAGATCACGAACAGTCAGAATGGATCTTCGTCCTTGCCCTTTACAAACGGTGGTATTTCCGCTTGTCCTGTACCTATTAGTAATATTATGAACTGTAGATGACGGAAATCCAAGATTCCTGGCTATTTCACGCTGAGATACATTGCTTCTAAATCGTTGGCTTGTTCAATTGTGCATATGTTGACCCACTGCCTTGCCAAGGAGCATATCAGGAGGTCTATCTCATGCCTTTTTCCAGTGACTGCGAGATTTTGCGAGAACTCTAGCCATCTGGTGGTCAGCTGGATCAAACGGTAAATGTTGCTTCATTGCCAGTGATGATGAATTGCACCATTTAAGTGAAATAATGTTACCTCTATTTCAAAATATGAAATTTGCAGATTGAAAACAAATTAAAGGTTGGATATATTTGCCACTTTTATTTGAAGATTTTAAAAAAAGTTATAAAGCCATCAGCCCACGTACGAAACGGTTGAACTGCATAGAGAATATTTTTGCTCTAATTAGACGCAAAGGAGGCAACAGGGATAACTTTTAGAATTCAGTTAGGCTATAAAACAAATAATTGTGTGCAAACTTTTATTCAAATCAGACAGATCTAACTGCATGGCAGGTAATTTTTCTTTCCTGATTAACTTAAAAGATGTTCAGGAATTGAAAGACAAAATTAAGGATATTTGATTTTTTAGTTTTATTTTGATTTTACTTATATATTTATTATTTTGTTATTTGTTAATTATTATTTTATTTTTCAGTTGTATTTATTAAACTATTTATTGCATTCCAGGGTTTTTGTGTCTCGTCCTTTTCTCTTATAAATATCCATTCATGGATATTTGTAGACATATTCAAAGGTATGCTGAAATACAGGAAAATTATAATGCCAGTGCTGACATAGAATTTGCTGAGAAAAATGCGATCACTTATATTGCAGGACATTTGACAGTAAACATCATATTTTCATGCAAAAGAAATTGTATTACAAAACATGGGGATCTTTTTTTTTTACGAAAAGGTAGCATATATTTCTTTATGGAATAAAATATGTCAAAACTGTGATAAAAGAATTATTATTAAATTTTTTAATCTTAGAATTCACCATAGTGTTCTCTTTTAAATTTCTCAATTTAAATCAGACCAGGCTCATCATTAAGCAGAATAAGAGAAATGCTAAGCAAAAAGAGTTTTATTTAGTATATTGTAGTATAATATTAAAATGTATATTCCTTTTAATTTTAATAAAAATATTTAAAAAGTTTGCAATAAATAAAGGTTTCAAATTATTTTTTACATGTTTGCCCCACTCCCAGCCCGATCTTTCATCTTATTTGCATTAAAGCTTAATGTATATAAAGCATTTTCTTCCGGGCAAGAGCATTACTGCTCGCCACCTGATGGCCGGCTGGATCAGGCAATCTCGCGCAAAATCTCGCAGTCACTGGAAAAGGGCATGAGATAGACCTCCTGATATGCTCCTTGGCCTTGCCTCGACCCACGTTGTCATGTAAATGACTGGCCGCACATTGCAGTTTGCATTTAAAAAGGGAAAAGTTATGACGTAATGTTCTCCAAAAGTTTCGAGAATATTCATGATATTTTTATGGCTTCCGGTGTGGTCTTTTCCTTCTGTCCCAACTAGTTTGATGCATGTTGTCAATGGCAATTTCATTAAAAAATTCTATACGACCAAAAAAGAGATAATCATTTATAAATTGTACATTTTTTACTTCAGTCACTTCAAACGCATTTATTATTTTTAATTTTGCTAATATATATTTAGTCAATCATGTTCTATTTGCATTTTTCATATTGTCCCAATTTTTATGGAATTGAGGTTTGTAGAATTACTGAAAACCAATTTGAGTTATCATTTAATTTCTTAAGGTTTTTCTGCTTACATAAAACTGCTTACGCCGGTTGCCTCTGCTAGTAATAAAATATAAATGAGATACAAAACCAACAAATCGAATAATGGAATAAAAACTTCCTTTTATAAAGGGACATGAATTCAAAGTTTAAAATTTTTTATCATAACCGTTTTTCATTGTTTTCTTAAAAACAAACTTAAGGCGCTTAGATACATTTTCTAGAAATGCTTCATTTACGTGTCTTTAAAAAGATCTTACTTACACAACTTCACACCATAATGAAAATTTTGTCGAGCACCATAAATATTTCAGCGTATGCTAAGAGAAACAAGCCATGGATCCTTTGTCAGTTTTCGAATAATAATAGTTTCGGCAAATTTAACACGTTTTGAAAAGCGCCCTTTCCGATAGAGGTTTCAATTATTCCCTAATAACTGGAGAGTGCAAGGAGTAAGGTCTCGTCGTTCCATCATTCAAAGAAACAGACAACTTCCACCTCAGGACAGAGGTCGTAATGAAAAACGAAAGAAACAGAACCCAACTCCGTCACACGGCCAACATGAAGAGAGTGCGAGATATGACGTCCTTAAGACATGTTCAACTTCTTGGCCTAGTGATGCTGTGTAGGTGGGGTTTTTAAAGTATTGGAGCATCATTCGAGAAAACCTGAAACTATAATGTCGGCATAAGGCTCGTGGTTATCATCTGACAGAACGGCAGATCAGCTAACGCTTCACCAACGCCAAAAGCTTTATGAGCGGTACCTTGCACATGACATATGGCAATGGGTGGTCAACCTAGAAGACACCAATAAGCGGTGAGCTATTCATTACCCTCACAAAGATAGCGAAGGATGGGATACTTTTATCAACCAGTGCAAGGAGAAGTATTCCAAATGCTCGTGGTAGCTCAAGTTGTACAAGATAGCTATAAAAGTCAACTCTGCCTACTTCCAACAGAAGATAACGATTCTAATATACCATCAAAAAATTCCCCATCTCTACGATGCAGACGCTCATCGAGTACATATCCACATGGATATAGCCAAGGACGATGAAACATGGCGCTTTCTTTACAACCCTCTAACAAAAAGACAATCACCCGTAATATGGAAATTCAGCTCG
>JAHWFO010046583.1:943494-998278 GCA_023313115.1 Rhysida immarginata | reverse complement strand
TCGCCCCCCCCCCCCCCCGACCACAGAAGTTCCGTGCAGGATACTCCAAAGGAAAGGTTATGCTTATGGGCTTTTTTGATTGCAAAGGAATAGTCCACTAGGAAATCAAACCCGAAAGCATTATAGTTCAAGAAATATACGAAGACATTCAGTGACGCCTGAGTGACGCCATTCGCCACAAACATCCACATCTTTGAAACAAAAAAAGATGGGTGCTTTACCATGATAACGTGCCGGCTCATCGATCGTTTCTTGTGCAGAATTATCTGGCAAAACACGGAGAAACTGTACTTCCATAAGTCCTTACTGACCTGACATGGCCCCATGAGAATTTTCCAATCAGCGGAAGAGATCAAGCTGGCTGCGACGAAAGCTGTGAAGATGACAACAGCCCGCCTTCGACAAAATGTATGAACGTTGAGAAAAGTGTATAGTTGCCAAAGAGCATTACTTCGAAGGCTGGCGTGCTTTAAATATTCTGAGTCCCATATTTCTTTTTTTTCGAAGCAAAATTCGGTAACTTTTTGAATCTACCTCGTATAAGGCTATCTGCAGCCGGTTGGTCTTTGAGTCGTATCACCGCAGAAACTGGAAGAGATGCAATATCGTTAGTCTAATTTGGAAATAGTAGTCTGAAAAACAAAATGTGAATCGTCGTTGGGGATTGGAACACACAGACTGTCATTACAAGTCAAAGATCTATGCATGTGGCATCAAGCTGTAACGGTCCGGCAGCTGACGAAAGACCGCACCACATGGAGAGAGCATAGAGGGAGTATTGAATGCAATATCGGCTGAGACTTCGTTGAGGCAGTCTTGAGGGCAAGGCGACCTTTGTGAACACTGTATCTAACACCGAACAATCCTTGTGGATGCTTGCATTGGTGTCGCACTAACAAGGGAACCCCACATAGCCTAACCGCTTTAACAATGGAGTCTTTGTGTGGCTACGTATGCTGAAATGTTTTCGTTATCGCGGTTTATTTTGAAAGAAACACAATTTTGCACTCTCTTGTTTTGCAAGCATCTATAGTAGCTTCAGATGAGTAACATATTTCAATTTGGTGGAAATCCGTGACATACATGTTCGAGGGATTCCCTTGTAAGACTACCTTGTGTAACGAATGGCTTCTTTGGTGTTTAATGGCAATCTCGCTTTTGTCTCAGTAATTAGTCCAAAACTGGAAGAGACTTGACAATCAGGTTGATCCTTCAGCTTCACACAACTCATCAGCATGGAGTCGTGACTTAGAGTGGTATAACAGCCTGTCACATTTAGTAAGTACAACAGGCATTTTGACAACATAACTATCTATATAGGGTGTAACAAAAATGGTTGGCTCGCTATTCGTAGTCGGTTTCTACACCTAAAAGTAAGGGAAAATCTTTATACAGGGTGATTTAGGACTTATTTTACAGGAGAATATAGTAGATAGAGGGTACTAAAACAAACATATTTTATTAAACAAAGTGTATCTTATCGCGCACTAGGATGGCGCTACACTTGCTTCATTTGCAGCAACCATTTATGCAAGGCCCAGTGGCTTGACTCTCTGATGACTGAGCTTTCACTGAAAAACAATAAACAATGACGTTAGACAACGTGTGCATTACAGAAGTGCTTTGAACTGATGCCCCCTTTCTTTTACACAACAGTGACATGGCCGAAGCATTGACTACCGCACCCATTCAAATATGCAAGTGTAGTACATATAGTGTTACAGGCATTAAGAATGTATTCCTCCACATTAGGTATCACAGAACGAGGTCTGTCTGTTTCGGACTTGTTTAGACGCAATGAGCCCGTCTGACGAAACCGTTGGTCAAGTCGTTGGAACATGGTGAGACCGGAATGTCTGCGTTGAGGAAACCGCACTGCGTACATTCTTGCAGCTATTCTTCCCTGTTGACTCTCCATTTTTCAATGTTGACTCAGCTTTCAATTAACCTAAATATAATAGTTCCCCGGTGACTCCTTGACCAGCACCTTCTCCATATTTCTCTACCAATTTAGAATCTGTGGGACATATTTGTACGTCAAATATGCTCTTCGCTGGCCTGGAATTATAGATGAACTTTAGACTTTGATGAATGAACCACATTATTTGGTCTTGAATAATGGTTTTCCACTTATTCTCCTGCGAATTCTGCCTGCAAGAGACTATGCAATTATGAAACTATGGGATATGATTATGTGTTAAAATTCTGATGCCCCATGTATTATACAAGGTAGGATGAAAAAGTAAGGTAACAAGTGCCCTAAAAATGAACCACTATACGCTAGTAACTTTTTGCTTTTGTGTGTTGTAGGTATTGATGGGTAGTATCCCTGGTGAACGCTAGAGAGCAGCACGGCGACGCAGTTGCAGATAATCGCAGTTCGAAGATGGCAGGGCTACTGGAAAAATGGGAGGACTGACATCACTGATGAGCATCGAAGTAGCAGACCGTCAACGTCTGCTAGCGACCAGAACATTTGTCAGGTGGAGGGAATGATTACGGAGGATAGGCGAATCACACTGTCACACATTGCAGAGATACTGAACATTTCGTATGGTTCTGCTCACAGTATTGCTCACCAAGCAGACGTTGAATGTCTGCCACTTCGATGCTCATCAGTGATGTCAGTCTTCCCATTATCAAACTGCCTACACCAACACCACACTTGTTTCCTCGATAACAGGTTGTTGTCATACACCTCCACAAGTTCCCGATGGACCTCGGCTGGTTTCTTCCCCTTCATATGCAGAAACCTTATCACACTTCGCACTTCAACATTTGACCATGTTTCCAGTAGCTCTGCCATCTTCGAACTGCGATTATCTGCAACTGCGTCGCCGTGCTGCTCTCTAGCGTTCACCAGGGATACTACCCATCAATACCTACAACACAAAAACAAAAAGTTACTAGCATATAGTGGTTCATTTTTAGGGCACTTGTTACCTTGCTTTTTGATTCTACCTTGTATAATGCATTTTGACAGGCTACGCAGCAGGGGAAGATCTATCTCGCATACCCATTATTTTTACAGATACATCCTTTGAATTAAAATGGGTATAATTTCCAGTGCGTCTTACTTTGCAATGTTCTATCAGCTCAGCTCAAGGATGGTCATTTAAAATCGCTGGCATTAACCTAGAGTAGCCCAGTTTTTCTCACGGTCAACTTTAAGTAGGATGTTCAAGAATGGGAACCGGAAAAAATTATATTCGAGAACTAAAAAAACGTACAGTATCCAACATATATTCAATAAATCTGTATTTCAATACTCATAGGCTATTTTGGTACACGATTCTTGAATTTTCTTGTGCTAAACTAATGCGGGCAAAATTTCTTTGAAATGTTTGTGAAAAAATTGTAAATCATTTTCGTCTCCCGACGGAGACATTTGCTCCATGTTTTTTAATAACTGTTGATAATCAGATTCACATTGCAAAATGTCATCAAAACAAAGAACCCCAGTAACGCTTGGTATAGCTTTAATATTGGGTATACAGGGTATACATCTTGTGTGACTATAGCGGAAACTGAAACTTTCGCCTCCTTTCGTTAACAGGGTTTTACGTCCGGTCTTTAAGTTGCAAATTGTGGCCCAGACGGGCATGCCATACAGCGGAATGATGCGAACAATTACTATGTATAAGAGTAGTTTGTTTGCTGGTTCAAAACATTGTCGAGGCCACTATTTTGAACCAGCAAAGCAATTAAGCTGAATTTGGCTCTTTTGGCCTCTTTTCTTGCATAAGCACATGCTGATTCCAGGTAGGTATCGATAATTATCAACCCATTCCAGTTGTTTGACATATAACTTCAAAGAGTCAAGATTTTTCTTTTTCTTCTTAGTGAAAAAGATCGCCTTGCACTTGTCAACCTCCATTTGCTAAACCAAATTTCAGATTCTTCAAGGGCTTTCTGCAGACGTTAGACAACAACACTTAATTGGCGTGTCCATATCAACGTAGCAGCAGCATATGCATAACAAGAATGATTTTACCGCCAAAGCGGATAAAGGGAGCACATTTTCATGTTATAGCATCGTACATGGATATATTGAATTAATCAACATTTTAAAACACTTAAGAGAAAATAAATAAATATGAAAACTAAATTGTAAATTACTATTTAAGTAAGCTCATGTATAGAGAGAATTTAAACGAATTAACTTGAAGAACTGAAAGGTAAATGGAGAGGGAGTTATTCCTCATACATTTAAAAAAATAAAAGTTCTTTAATTTGTAAGAATTCCCACATAATGTTAAACGAAGTGAGCCTCATTTGCTGAAGCGTTGTGTGTAAGCATCTATTTTTTTTTCATATTAAATTACTAAAGTGTTTCTATGATATCGTTTACTATTGAAGCAAGCGATTAACTGCTATTAATTAGCAATATGTATAACAGTAGTGATTTTAGATAACATTAAGCCTAACAGCATTATCCTCTTGATACAAATAAGCTATGGATAACAATAGATTTAACAACTCGTAATGAGTTAGTTGATATATTACACGCCATATCTTAGCATTGAAAGTTCTAACAATACTATATTGTATCATTAGGGCACATGGAACAAAAGCAATTCCCACTATCATTATTTTACGTTATATTCACTCATGCCACGTTGTTACGAGGCGTTTGATATATTATATGCCATATCTTAGCATTGAAAGTTTCAATGGTACCATATGGTATCATATGGCAAAATTAGGGCACGTGCTACTTAACCAATAACCACTATCATTATTTACTCGTTATATACACCCATGGCACGTTGTTACGATTGGTTGATATATTACATGCCATATCTCAGCATTGAAAGTTCCAATGGTACCATATGGTTTCATATGGCACCATTAGGGCACGTACTACTAAACAAAAACCAATATCATTTTTTACTCGTTATATTCACTCATGGCACGTTGTTACGAGTTGTTTGATATATTACATGCCATGTTTTAGCATTGAAAGTTCCAATGGTACCGTATGGTATCATATGACACCATTAGGGCACGTGCTATTAATCCAATAACCATTATCATTATTTACTGGTTATATTCTCTCATGGCACGTAGTTACGAGTTGTTTGATATATTACATGCCATATCTTAGCATTGAAAGTTTCATTTGGTACCATTAAAACACGTGCTACTAAATATTTCACACCAACATTATTTACGCTTTATATTCATTCAAGAGACATCCTTGCACTTACACGTGCCATTAGACCAATACCTGCTATCACTAGTTACTCTTGGCTATATTCGTTCATGATATGTTGTGACGATTTGTTTGGTATATTACATGCAATATCTGGTTATAGGAAGTTTTTAAAGGGGTATCATAATGGTACCATTAAAGCAGTGCCATTATAGTACGTACTTATTCCGGCTATCTTACATTCGTACTTGTTCGTGCTCTGTCCCATATTAATAGGAATTAAGATACCTGGCAGGGGCGCTGCAGTCGCATTACATTTTGCGCCATCTAGTATGTAAAATTTGTACTTTTATATTGTAAATAAAGATTGAATGTTTATTTTCATTTGCCTGATTGGAAATATTTTTAGATTGGTGGAATAAAGATGGCATGTAATCAGCACTATTTGGATGGTTTATTGGATGGTCACAGTAAATGTTTTCCACATATCTTGCTGTATTTACTTGGATTCCATATTTTATCCTTACTATTGAAAATGTAAATATGTATAAAACCATTAATGCATTTGTATAAGTATTAAAAAGAGTTGATACTTTATCTGCCTAATTATTTTAATCCATTTATTTCGCCATTCAGAATTCTTTTTTTACTTGGCAAATTAAACATAGATATCTTTGTTATCGAATAACTATTCGAATTACATCCTAGGATGCAGCAATAGATGCTGCCGCACATCCTTTTTAGTGACTGTTTTAAAGCATTTTCTATTGAGGAATCTGCCATTTTACAATATAATAATTTTAAATGTCAATACTAGGTGGCGATAAAATCATAATAATTATAGTGTCAAGTTTCCAATGGATTGGTGAAAACAGACTTTGTAAAAGTTAATTCGTTTTCAAGTTATCGTAATAAATACTAAGCTCCCTAGGAATAAAAAAATTCTCTTGATTTAGAGACCGAACTGCCCTTTCAATAATCGTCAAACACGTGCATCCTGCACGCGCACCATCTCATTAACGTTTAGAGCACGCGCAGAGCCGAACCCATGTATGTTCTCAATACGCGTTTTCCCGAATGCGAGGATAATTCGTGTCTTCCAGTAATTCAATACATGCACTCTTTCTATTGCAACGCAATGTATTGTGGGAATTGTGTCTACAGACGGACGGACGGACAGCTGGACAAACCGATCACATAAGCACATTTCTATGTATAGAAAATGTACTAAAAATGCAGCTTACAGGAAGTAAGACCACGGAAAGTCACGTATATAGTAATTGAGCAAAATCGAACCGAACACTGAGACACCGGCTTTTACATCACAACTACTAGATAAATTATCCCCAACTCTATCCTGTAAAGATCTGCTGGACAAAAACGAGTGAACTAGACTAAATCATGTGAGAATCCATCAATGATTATTTTATAAATAAGGTTTTCGTGCCAAACCTGATCGAAGGCTTTATGAACATCTAAGAAGACGACGCCGCAATACGTACAGACATTAAAGAGGGTGTTGGCATCCGCTACGAGCTTCCAAGTTTGGAGCTTATAGGAATGCTCTGCATAAAACCAAATTGCTCATCACGGAAAAGTTTATTGACTTCACTGTGGTTAAAGAATCTTGTGAGAATTGTTCTCTCCAAGACTTCAGAAATAGAAGAATAAATCGACAATCGAAAGTGTAGTGTATGGGTATTCGAGTGGAACTGATGCATAGCTTCCATAATCTCTCCTTTCATAAACATATGCCAAAGGAAAAAACGCACAGAACTAGATGAAAACCCTGATGTACCCAGAAAGCTCATCCATATAATTAAAGAAGAAAAGTACCTCCTCTTGGTAGAGAGGAATGTGATTGATGATTGTTTGAGTCAGAATATACCACTAATAATAGCTACAAAGACGAAATTCCATGAAACCCAGTTCTCTCTTCCCTGGCTGGGCCACAGAATAAAATCCATACAGGCATTCCCGACGCGTTTAGACGAGACCTGATACCACTCACAGCTAAGCCAACAAGGAGACCTAATATCGCTAATGTATGAATTTTCAGTGCATATGCTTTCTTTCTAGGAGGTGTTGGCTAAGCAGGCTCTCGACATCGACTTAACAACGTTTCACCCCGACATTTGGCGAGTCGTGATCCGATTGTTCTCTTTATATGACGATTTCCAAGAATCGAGAACTGGCTTCATTTAATAGGGAAGAGATTGGGCAATAAAGTTTAATGGCAGCTGATTTTAATTTGGAGTTTATGTAAGATAACAGCATTAAAACTACTTGGATTCGGTTTCGTTCATATTGATTCGGATTCTTCTCGATTCCATTTCATAGTTTCCATAAATTTTTTGTAGAAAAAAATCTAACTCTAGAGTATCGAATTGTAAATATGATAAACAAAAGAAGAACAATAAATTACACTTTACCACAAATAAAAGAAAAGGTTAATTTTGTGGTTCTTCTTTATAGCTGTAATTTTTAACTTTTTTAGATTGATAGATTAATGTAACATATACGAGCTCGAAATAATCTAAGTGTGTGTGTTTGATACGGCTAAATTGCAAACACAAATTGCATATTAAACCCTGATATCATCTGATTCGTTTTACTATCTCCTATCGGAAATATGATTATAGATTAAACCATCAAATAACAAAAAAAAATCATAACATAATAAATGTAGTCAAAAGGAGATTAGTTTATTCGTTGTTTTTTAATTTCTTCGAAAAAGTTTGACTTTAAAAGAAGTTTTGAACTTTCTATTACTTATGGACTTTGAACTTATCTAATTCTATGTTTATCTCTATTTAAAAAGATACTATACAACAATATAATTTTACCCTGATAAATTGAATAGCGCTATTTGTGAGCTCGACATTAAATTTTTCAAAATTAATATATTCAATTATAATTTAATTTTCTTGAAAGAAAATATATTCAATTTTACTGTTCGGATAAACAAATAAAATCAATAGGGTGAAAAACAGGGTGGAAATTTCCGTGACAAGACTTTGAAATTTGATAAAATCTTACCCAACCCAAATCCAAATTATTTTATTTATTTAGTTATTTATTTATTTATTTAACGTTAAGAAGGAAATACAGGAGTGCCCAACAGGGGCCAGAATGGTCTAAGACCGACGAGTTAGGTCCCTGTGGGTATAATATAATAATAGCACAAAAAATTACCAAATTACAGTTTGTAATCAAAAAAACAACAGAAATAAAGAAAATAAAAAAAAACTATACAAAAAAAAAGATAATAAACAGATGAGGACAAATGAACAAACATATTAAATATAAAATAATTAACATAATACTAAGAAAGGAGTATCCGTAACTGGTCAGTAAAATAAAGATAATACAAATGATATCAGATCAATTAGCTAGTAGCGTCAAAAGATTAACTCAAACTAAGTAACAATAGATAGTTAACAATTCTCTCGGGTAACTTGCTCTACTATTGTAACTGACATTTATAAATAATTTAGTCACTAAAAGCTAATGTTAATAATGTTAAGGAGATATAGCTTGTTAGTAAATCAGGGTGGAGCAGTAAGTAAACAGCAAAAGTTTTTTTGTTTTCTCCGAAATAGCGCATAAGAACTGATAGAACGAAGTTCAGGGGATAGTCAAGCCCAGCATTGAATCCCTGCAAATGAAACGCAACGCCGACGGTAATTATGCCTTGAGAACGGCAGACGCAGATCATTGGCGGATCTCGTAGGGTAGTTATGTGCGTCTGAATTATGCAATATAGTTATGGGGGGTTACATTACTAGTAAAGAATTTAAAACTTTGAATATAAACGAACAGGCTTGGATGACAAATAATTGATATATTGTCGGGACTTAAAATATACCAAAATAGTGAGATATAGAGGAAGATTTAGGAAGAGCCAAAAGGGTTCGAAGAAACCACTTCTGTAATTTAAAGGTAAACTCCACACCCAAAACAACTTTGTTTAAAATGAAAGATTTAAGTCTCAATAACAATGCAGCATGTATAAAAATTTTTAATTTGTACTCAAAATTGATAAAACATATTAAAAAACTTTCATTTTTTTTCCTCCCCCTGCGTTAGACACTGGCGCCATGGTTCGGCAACTGTTACGTCACAAGTTGCCGAGAAGTGCGAAGGAGTTTCGAATTCGTGACGTCACACATTGGACGCTACCGGTTAGTTGTCAGTTGGGCACAACGATATGAAATGAGTAGATCGCTCATGAGCTGCTTTCAGCGCCAGCAACGCGTCCCCATTTGAAAGCCTGTCGGCCATTGCTTTGGTTGGCAAAAAATGGCCTTCATCGTATGTTTACGTTTGAAGTTTGCGTAGACAAACACAGTAAAACTTAATGCCGATTTCTTGTCCAGCTTTAAATTGTAGTAATAGGTTCACCACTGACCTTTCACAGCTGTGTTTTTATCTTTCTGCATCTTACAATGTTTTTTAACATTGTTAACATGTTACCGTCGTTTTAGTGATACCAGAATGATTGTTTAGAGGTATTTATAAAATTATATACCGCATTTATTAAAAAGCATCTAAATTTGGGAGAGGTCGCTTAAGAAATTTCAGACTACAAGCACGATGTTGGTGGGGGAGGGATGCTTTCTCAGCTGGCGACAAAGCGGATATATAGTAATGGCGCTTTGGCTGGCGATGTTGTTCTGCCAACCACAGTAACAATAGAGATTAGTTCCACTTTTCGCCGCCTTCAAATTGCTCCAAAGATGGCTGCCACATAAGCGATCTACTCATTTCATATCGTTGGTTGTGTTGGTTGGGCTATAGTGGCTAGAAGAATAGTGTGGCAACGGCTACTACTCGCAATGCTACGTGGTTGATTCCCGATTTAATGATAGTAGCGGTGGCGCTGCAATCGACATAGATGCGAGTTACCTGGGAGATGAGATGGAAATCTTAGGATAAAGTAGGGTTTTTTCAGCTATATTTCGGGTGACTTAAGTTTATTTATAAAAATTTTGTATATTTCAGGCAATTGTCTTCCACAGGACTTGAGAATACTCCTTTAACGTTAAAATAAATGAAAAATATCTGCTGTTATAAATAGGTTGAAATATAAGATCAGAGATGGATGAAGGTATCTATCCCTAATAAGATAAAGCATGGAATATGAGCCCTTCCGAGCCAGAGAAATTACATTTTGAGTAATTAATCATTAAACATAGATCTGCTAAATTAAGTCTAATAAAATATCAACATAAAATCTAATAATATAATGCTGTACACTGCTGGCTACCGTAAAAATGAAAAAAAATGAATTTTCACAGATGTTTCAGGAGAAAAAAATTCAAGAGATGAGGCGTTCGCCCATGTAACTCGGAAGTTCTCATATGTGGAATGCACAATATTGAAAAATATATAGATATACAAAGAGAATATCTTTTTTCATATAAAATTCATTTATCACATGAATAACCACCACATCACATGTGATGATAAAATATTAAATATCAGATATTTTAGGTTAATAGTTTTGAAAAAAAAATTCTTATTATATTTAAAAAAAGGAAGATATATAATATATTTGTATTTAATGCTGTTTTGATTGCATTTCGTTATTTAAAAATAAGGACTTTTTAAAAATTATTCTGAATTTCTTAGATTTTACATAAAGGAAAAAATAAATGAGAAATATAGACAGAAAAGTGGTTCTTGAAATTTCATCACTACTGAGCTTTGGTTTGATTTCTGATTGTGAGTGATCTGAGAAATAATCACTGGTATAATATAATAATATTTATTTATTTATATTATTTATTAAATAAATTTAAAATGAATCTATCTAGTTTACAGAAGAAATTAGTTTTTTTTGGCATGATTTCTCACAAGCTTGTATTTGTTTCCGACGGTAACACCAATTTTAATAAAAAAGATAAATAAAATTTTGAATGCAAATATGAACTAAAGAAAATTAATTTTATTCAATGAGCAATAACATTCTATTTTTTAGACATAGTTCTGGACTTTCTTCTCGCTTTCACTTTATCTTTGACATCTTTTGTACATGTATTGTTTTTCAACTTACAAAAATTGTTTAATAGAATGTTGCAACACTTAAACTTTATGTTTTTACATAAAAACATGGATGAGTGCTTCTGGCACTCAGTTCTAAGCATTACATTTTCTTCAGGCAAGCACAATTTCAGTCCCAGATCAACAACAAACCTCCTATGATTGAATAAACCAAGGAATTTTTTTTCATTATGAGGCTGAAGTAACTTTTTGATCAGAATATAAGTATATGTGACTAGCATAACTGCTTCTTCTGTAGGATATTTTAATTTTCCTCTACTGAAGTTGTCAATCAGTGTGAAATCAGCTGCACTTGGATTTAGGTGCACATCACCGACAGTCAAAAGTTGATCACATATATTACATTTGATTTTCTTCATTAAAGAATAAACCAGAAATGTAAGTAATAAGACTGGCCAACTCAGTTGAATCTTGTAAATCAGACTCTTGTATGTCTATATCACTAAATAAAGATGACTCACAATAATCATGATCATCAAAAATTAATTCCTGATCTTCCAAGTCTGCGAAGTCATCTATGATTATCTTTCTGTCATGCTCAATCGGTAGCTCTAGGCATGAAAGTAGACGAATCTTTTTTTCAATTTCAAAAACTTGTCTGATCGAAACATGATACTGACCACCTGCAAGTTGCCTATACTTTCCAAATCTAGCTTCAAGTGGATCAGTCTGAAACTTTCCAGGAAGTAGGTATGAAAAGTTCAGGTTTCCTATGCAGTGATCAGCAAGTTTCAAAAAACAAATAGAAGTATGCCTTAGAGCATTATGCGTTTGTGTTGCGAGTTTCCCTTCAACATTTAAATTTCCCCAGCAGTCTAACCAATCAATAAATTTAACCAGAAAGGCACGAGGCTCATCAGTTACTTCATTTGTGATGGGTTTTTGCAGATTGCTGTTCAATCGTACTCCCTTCCATGGATTTTTAACATTTACCACTTTCCACCAAGAACTTATCACAGATACAAATTCAGCAGTGCCTTCAAAGTTAGTAAGAGAATGCTTATGTCCAAGTTCCATTAATGCATTTACAACATTGTCATTAAATATTTGGCAAACATAAGAAACATTTTGACGTTCAAAACTTGATGGCCAAAGTGCTTTTATTGATAAATTGGCAGCAAACCGTAACAGTTCATTTTTTTCAATTTCATATAATGAACGAATGGTTGTGAATGAAGCAGTCTTCTGTACAGAGAAGTCATTGAAACTTGGAAAAATAAAGTCCAAGCTAAATGTTTTTGATTAAGCCAATTATTCCTGCAACATTTGAATAAATGCACTGAATCAATCAAATAGAAAAGTTTTCCCTCACAGGCAGGGTGATCATATTACTTCTTGGCAATTAGGCGGTTGTGAAAAAAACGACATGGACTTAGCATTTATAGCATTGTTTGGATAGTGGTGCAGTAAATACTCTTCCAGTTTTCTCATCAACGGCACTTGTTTCCCAAATGATGTCACTATCACGGAAGTGTACATGACAAACCTATAAATGAAGCGTAATGGTTATAAAATTATTGAATTTGGAATGAAGCATTAATAGTTATAAAATTATGTAATTTAACAGTAACAGTTGACTTATGAAAATACATAACTGTGACAATCTGCACCATTGACAATATTAATTAGGCCGCAATGTCCCACGTTGGGAAGCCATTGTGACACTTCTCCAATTGATTATAATGATGACCTCCCCTCCCAAAACAGACTAGCTCAGTCGTATGAAACAACACAAAGATTCTTCAAAACAATCAATGGTCAGAGTGTCGGGTTCGTTAAATTAAATAAAATTGTAAAGGTAAACTCGAGAGTGAATTACTTCAATTGAAATAATCAGGCAAAGTATTGAAATCAAATAAAATGATCTTTATTTCAAGAAAATAGAATCAAACTTGAGAAGTGTGGTTAAATGCTTATGAACTAAATACTAAATCTAAATTTTAAAACTCTCTGTGTTTGTCTCACCTCCTCCCCCCCCCCTCAATTCGGCTCCTCTATTTCCTCATTTTGCTCATTAACTCCATCATAAGTTATCCTAATGTTCCAACTCTTATAACCACATCATCAATACATCAAATATATTATAATGAACTTCACTTTGAAAGACAATAAAAAAAACTATCACCACCATGAATCTATTAATACTCAAATCCTCTTTTATAAACACGTGAAACGTCACATAACTACAATACGTATATCAAAATGAAAGTGAATCGTTTGTCTAACTTAGCTTAAATTAGGTTAACGTTGTAGGCTACCTTGATGTATTAAGTGTGACCAGTGCAATATATAAAATTAGCAGAGATCTTACTGTTAGAGTAACAAATAAGGCAAGTAAAGTAATAAAATAGCACTCACCCTCGAATTTTCAGTCACTATGTAATCTTTACGTGGTATAGCGTTTAACCACTTTCTTCTGAGCTCGGGATCCTTTGGAAACTTAAAAACATGCACTTTCTGGCGCCCAGACTTGCCTGTATAATTGCCCTTACAATTCGGGACACAACACTTTTGAACCATTTTAAATTTTGCGCGAGCACAAGGATATCTGGAAACCGCAACCCTAACACGCTCACGCCAACGCTGGCTGTGGTGGTGAGGTGGTGGCGCTGTAGTGCTATTGATGGCTGCCGGTTCCTTCGGCCCCAAGAAAAAAAGCGCTTGCTGTGAGGCCTTTCATTCTAGACGGTACTGCATAGCAGCACTAACTCGCGTTTCTGACCGCGTTAACATGACGTCACAGTTTTCTCACCGGGATTTCTGACCGACCAAGCGCTAACTCTTTCACCGGTGAGAGTTTTTGACCTTAGCCGACGTAAAGCTCTGGATGTTTAGCTACTATGTTGATGTAGCTGCCATCTGGCGGCATCATCATTCGAGGAATCAGATTTGAACGCTCGCTGCCACACTATTCTTCTATGGGCATCGCAATGGACTATGAATATGAAACAAGACCGGTAGTGACGACTGCGATTTTGATAACAGTGATAGCGATATATAAGGGCCGTTAGCAGAATTAAATGCTACTGCAACTTCTGCGATATACAGCCCTATGCATTAAACCGTGAAACGGGATCTTCTGCCTGCCGCGTCGGCGTGTGCACATTACACAGCAGATAGGCTTACCTCCTCATTCCTTTAGCGTTTAACGAGTGCTGTTGCGGTCGTTGTTCTTAAAGAACGCTAGGCCCGTTTAGAGTTGGAAGAGCATCTAGTCAACACCACCTAGATAGAAAGCCTGCGCAAAGAAACGTCATACATTGTTACATCACACAAAAGCGGCTATTGTTAATCGTATTTCTACCGATAATAAGCCCTAAATTTGGCCGTTTGATGATGATGTAACAATGTACAGTATTACCCACTTATAACGAACACGGTTAGAACGAACACCCGCATATAGCAAAAAAAAATTCAGTCCCAACCCCGTCAGTCTATTTTCTATGCATTGTTACACGTTTATTGAGAAATGTTTTTGAAAGAAATCCGGTTACAGCGAAGGGAAATCGAAGAAATTTATTCGGAAAATATCACTAATTGTTATTATAAGTCGGTCTAGACCGAATGCGTAGACACGTGTAACATTTTTTCCTAACTGCGATTTTTCTTTATTGTGAATGGTTGGTTAAACATTCCCGCCACCACGGCCGCCATGCTAGTTGAACGATCACGTGATTGTACTTGAACCAATCATATGATTGTGCCATCACATAGTTAACTGCAAGGCCCATGAGCATTTACGGGGTTGGTTGATTTTGTCAAGTCATTCAGGCAAAATTTTTCAAGGAGTTCAACATGACTAAACCAAAGCGAAACTCTCTATCTGTAGAGTTAAAGTTAAAGATTTTAGAAGCACGCCATCGCGGAACAGAGCCAGAGAATCCAAGATGGCGGAGAGGAGAGCCAAGAAAGTGACGATGAACCAGAACCGCCCATACCATCATCGAAGCAGATGGACTCGCCGATGAATCAAGTAAAAAATTACTTAACCATCTATGGTGATGTGCCAAACGAAATTTTTGAAAGTTATTTTAAGTTGCATAAATATATAAACAAAAGTTATGTAAAAACTATGAAACAGAAAACCATATCGAATTTTTTTCATCCTGAATAAAATTGACTAAAACAATAGTTATGCCTAGTTTTATGCTTAGTTTTAATTCTATTATGACTGTACATACAATTTTATTACATTCGGATATAACAAAATCGGGATATAACGAAAAGAAACTCCGTTCCCTTGAATTTCGCTATAAGCGGGTGATACTGTATACAGTTTCTGTGCGCCGGCCTTCTGTCTAGGTGGTGTTGATCTAGTTCCATCTTATACGTGATCTAGTTTCGGCGAATTTCTTGTTTGAATTGATACTGAATTTTAAACGGCGGATGCGTAGACAAAGCAAGACGCTTCAAAATGAGCACACGATGCTGTTTGCAGTTGGATACCAGTTTCCTCGCTGTCAAAAACTTATCCGCTGATTTTTAATCGATTCTGATTCTGGAAATCTATGAAACGTGAAATTTATATCCGACTGCCTATTGAAGAAGGCATTCCGACATAAAACAGGTTAGCAAAATCTTACGATATGTAGAATCGTTCTAACCGACTAGAATCTCGGCAATGGCTAAGGTCAAAAACCCTCACCGGTGAGAGAATGATGACGTAATTTCTCACTGGGCTAACCGTCTTTTTTTCGGTGAGGACGGTGAGACTAACCGGTTAGGCATAGCAGCACTAACTGGAGTTTCTGACCGCGTTAAAATGACGTCACAAATTTCTCACTGGGATTTCTGACCGACCAAGCGCTAACTCTTCTCACCGGTGAGAGTTTTTGACCTTAGCCAATGAAATTCCCCGAGGTTCTCGCGGCAGGAAATGACAGCTTGTTCCGCCGTGTTCTGTGGAGAAGGAATTGAAGATCCCACGCAAATTTTCAATTTTCGGAGGCATTTTTATTAATAAAATATTAAGAAAAACCGAAAAATTTTGAATTATATATCCTCTATTAACCTGGATTTATGTTATGATGCAAAAAAAAATAAAGTCGATTTTTTCCGTGGAGTTTACCTTTAAAGATTCGGGTCAAATTTATCGACGTGGCAGATCCCCAGAAAACAACACAGAAACAGAGTGAGGAGTGTATCCAAGTTTGGTAAAGTAAAAGGAGAATATTTGGTGGTAGATACTGAAGTCTGGAGATTTCGGTTGAGTTTATTAAATAGAGTGTCAATATGGCGATCCCATGATAAATCGTGGGAGACGGTTAAACCAAGATACTTAAATGAGGTAACGATTGATATAAGCTTATTAATGCATCAGGTACATTGCGTTTATTGCGTTGAAAAAACGTCATTACCTTAGTTTTCTCAATGTTCACGATTAATGAGTTCATGCCATTCCATGATTTTAATTTAGTTAGTGCCTCATTAAGTGAAATTAATAAACAAGTAACTTCAGAACAAGTTTTGGAACAAGGGATAGTAGAAAAAATAGCGGATATATAATGTATGAATAACTTAAAAAGTAAAGGTGACAGAATTGACCCTTGTGGGACTCCCAGATTTCTAATTAGTAATGATGAAGTAATATCATTAAAAGTTAAAAACTAGGACTGATTTGATAGAAAACTCGCGATCCAAGATAGGGGTAGTCCACGGACGTTAGATAGTTTGCACAGTAAGAGGTTTATGGGCAGTGAGTCGAACGCCTTGGTGTAGTCGATGAAAGCGGCAACTACATACAGGGTCGAGACACATTAATATGACCACCTGCTAGTATCCGGAATATCCACCTTTGGCGGCAAGCACAGCAGCTAGTCGACGTGGCAGAGAGTCAATAAGTCCTCGGAAGGTGGTTGCATTATCTGGGACCATTCGGCGATCAGTGCATCCCGTAATTCCATCATCTTGCGTGGTGGAGGGTCCAGCTTGCGGACATGGCGATCGAGATGGCCACACAAATGTTCAATGGGGTTGAGGTCTGGGGAGTTTGGTGGTCATGGGAGTAGCTTGAATTCATCCTCATGCTCCTCGAACCAGTCGTGGACAATTTTGGCAGTATGGCAGGGAGCATTGTTCTGTTGAAAGGTGCTATCACCCTGAAGAGACACTGTCGACATGAAGGAGTGCGACGATCGTCAGGTAACGAACAGCATTCAGTGTACCCTCCAGCGGTATCAGTGGACTCAGACTATACCACGAAAACATCCCCCAAACAGTCACACCTCCCCCACCAGCCTGTCGTCTGCCAACGATGGTGTCGGGATGCCTGTTCTCAGATGCTTCCCGGCGAATTCTCCATCGTCCGTCCACTCTGTTCACCAGAAATCACGACTCGTCAGAGAAAGCAATCTTTTGTCACTCGGCCGAGGTCCAATGGCGATAGTCCATTGCGAATTGGAGGCGTTTTCGGCGATGTACAGGCGTCAACATGGGTGCTGTTACCATACGCCTGCTCCGGAGCCCCAACCTCAAGAGGGATCGTTGCACTGTTTTGGTGCTGACACGCATAGTGGCCCCACTGTTCATTTGCTGTGTCAGTTGCTCAACAGTGGCACGCCGATTGGTCTTGGCCAGGCGTCGTAACAGACGCTCGCCTCTAGGATCGATGGCCCGTGGGGCCCCACAGTTACCTCTTCGGTTGCTCGAAACTGTCTGGTTCGTCCAGTCGCGGTACACCTTCACAACGGCAGCCCTAGAGCAGTTCACAAAGGTGGCCGTTTCTGAACTGCTGCGCCCCTTTGCCCGAGAGCCAATGATCATTCCCTTTTGGAGGTCCGACAGATCACTTGCTCTGCCCATGACGGCGACAACTGCTGTGTTAGCGGATGCTACTACAGGTCTGCTGTTGTCAGCTTTTAATGATATGCAATGATTTTTCATCTGCATACCATGGGACGTTCCAACATGTTCGAGGAGAGGTGGTCATATTAACGTGTCCCGACCCTATAATTGTTAGCGGCCATTTCAGATGAGGTATACTCCAAAAATTCATAACACGCTGACTCAACGCTTTTTTTAGGGGTGAAACCATGTTGAGTTGGGGAGATGAGATTGTAATCAGAAACGAACTGAGATAACCGTGAAAAAAAGAGTTTTACAAAAATCTTTTCAAAGACAGGAAGGGCAGTTATAGGCCGATAGTTTACAAATGCGGTGTGATCGCCCTTTTTATAGATAGGAATGACTCTGGCAAGCTTAAGAAGGGAAGGGAAGATACCAGTTGTTAAAGAATGGTTGAAAATTAGTGCAAGAAGGTAAGCTATTGAATAACGTAAAGAAA
This sequence comes from Rhysida immarginata, assembly GCA_023313115.1. NCBI lineage: Eukaryota > Metazoa > Arthropoda > Chilopoda > Scolopendromorpha > Scolopendridae > Rhysida > Rhysida immarginata. The sequence continues at coordinate 979,775 of JAHWFO010046583.1, read as the reverse complement.
TAATCACATCAGAAGAAAAGTCTAAAGGATCAGATATAGGCGAGGACTTTAAATGGGAAGTAACATTATAGACCTCATCAATAGAGGTTGGAAAAGCAAAAAAACATGGAATATTATTTCTATAAAAGGGAGGATAGTTAATATTATCAGAATTCGAGAGATCATTAGTAGGAGGCAACAAAACATGTAAGAAATCAGTTAATAGAGAAGGAGAAATTCGGTCATTACGCGCAAATGGTAGGGGGGAAGAGTTGCTGCCACTGGCTAGGTTTTTCAGTAGTTTCCATTTGTCTTTAGTTAAATGTAAATTTGCAAATAAATTACTGAAATATATGGATTTGGCGTCCTTGGTTTGTTTTATAAGAGAACTAGCTTTGCCCGGCGTTGCTCGGGCTGTTTGTTTGATGAAATTTTGCAATATCTGAATTTGAATATAACGGAAAAGCCTTAATAAAGTATATATTCACTTTGGAAAAACGAAAAGAATTCTTATAAATCAGCGGTGCCCAACCTATGGCCCGCGGGTCAAATCCGGCCCGTGAAGCTCACTCGTGTGGCCCGCTTTTATATTCTACGAATCAGATGCAGACTTCTCATTAATAAAATGTAACAATTCGGTAACTATAAATATTTTAAATATTTGTTTTGCTTGTATTCTGGCCCGCGAAATTTATTTCAGTGGCCCTTGGTTAAAAAAAAGGTTGAGCACCGCTGTTTTAAATGATCGCACTGCAATTTTGTGTCCAATTGGGTTCACCCAGGAAAATTCGATATTTCATCCTTAACATTTTAAAATATCAAAAAAAGGCTATGAGTATTGATTTATTTCTGTCTATAATAAAAAACACTTAATAGATGGATTGAGAGAGTTAAGGAATTCTGTTTACAGCCTCATCAGCATCTCTCATCAACATGTAACCGTTTCAATAGAGTGGTATTCAGTCATAGAGCGTGGAATCATGTCCTGAATGTGGTTGTTTATATTGACAGTATCAATTTTAGCAGCAAGGATTGGCGCTCATTTCTCTCCAGTTATTAGCTCATGAGGAAAAATACCTACACATTTTCAGCAAAAGCTTGAGCAGCTGCACGCCTAGAAGTTGTATTCTCTTATTTATTTTAGAATAATTTCTTACATTCTCCAAAGATTTTAATAAAAAAAGAAATAATAATGTTTTTTATACAGGTTTTTTAAAGAAATGTTTTATCCTTGGTGTTTTTTCAATTGATCCAACCGTTTAGGAGATAAACGCCCTGAAAATGTGGAACTTTTAAAGTTTTGAACCCAGTTTCATCTGAATAACAAGAAATTAATCCTCCCGAGAAAGGTATAGGAAAGTAGCGGAAGCGCTGAGGTCATCTATTTTTACCCTTTTATCTGCACTTTTTAATTCGCCCCCCACCCTATTTTTTTTAATCGAAAAATTGATTTTCTCGAACGTATTATTTAGAAGATGAAAGAGAGCTCTATCTTCTTTCGTTTCTCATCATTTCCGATCAAATGATATATCACACGCCATATGCTGCCATAGTTCTAAAGACCAAGTGAATGCCACCCCCACAACTCCGACCCTATTGGGACCATTTGGCCCAAACTTCACAATAATGTTGATCTTGCTTAGAGGAATCTGCATTCCGAATTTCACTCCTTTATATGCATAAGTACGCATAGACCTTTTGGTCCCCTCTAACTTCCGCCCCCGAAACTCCGACCCCAGTGGGTCAATCAAAACCAAACTAAATAGTGAAGATGCTCATACCCATAGTAAGCTGCATTCCAAATTTCAACCTTCTACCTCAAAAAATGCGGAAATTATGAAGGGGACGGACGGACGGACGGACAGACAGACGGACATTGTGAAAACAATAAGTAGCTCCATTCTTCCGCTACTTAATAATAATTATTAACTGGAGATACGTCTCCAAGCATAGGTAATGATTTTTCAATTGAAAAATGGAAGGAAAAATCATTCCCAGTTTCATCGATGAAGACAAAGAGATAGAGAGTTGGGTCTTACAGACATTCCTATTCTACTTTTTAATGGTCTTTAAGAATCCCAAGTCAGAATTTCAAAAATTCAAATTTTTTAGTGCACCCCCCACCTCGGGGGGGGGGGGGGCAGCAGTCCTATGGAGGCGGAGTCTGTGCGTGTGTATTGAAAAGTATTGGATTTTTGAAGACGGAAACAATGGATATTACATTGTTGCTTGGACTAAGATGGTCAGGTGACTTTTGAGTACCAGGGCGTGTCTGTTTCGTCGGCTGCGGTATGTATTAATTTCATCAACCATTGTTCACTCAGCCGATTGTCGACGCAAACACCATGGGCTGATTGTTCACACATGCAAGGAAACAAATATAAACTCTATAAGTCTATTTCATATAAAGATTATTAATTTCCACGTTTTTAAGAGATTTAACCTGGCTTCTTTATAATTATGATTTTAGATAGGTATATATGATAGTTTTTTTAACCATGATGTTCTTTAATGCTGATGATTTTGTTTTTAGCTCTTCAAAATATGTTGAAAATATATCTGAATTCTCTGCTTGTGTGGCAAAAATTAATGATACTACTCTTTTACACTTAAGTATAAGAAGTATTGCAAAAAATTTCGATAATTTCCTGGTCTTTTTGTCTTCATTAGGAACTAAAATTCATATAATTGTTCTGAGCGAAGCTTGGCTTAAGGGAATAAATCCTGATATATTTGGGATTCCTGATTATGAAATGTTTTGGGGATTCACGGACCTCAATAGAGCTAGTGGCATTGTGGTTTATACACATTTTAGTGTTTATTCTCACAAAATATTTCTAGACATCTCCTCTGCAGATTCATTATATTTGAAATGCTTTCTTCCCAATAATACAAATATTCATCTACTGTCTCTATACCGGAGTCCTCCCAAGCCTCTAATGGACTTTATAAAAGAATTTGAGGAAATTATTCCTATTTTAAGTGTTAATTCTCTTATCATTATGGGTGATCTGAATTGTGATTTGCTAAGTGATTCCTTGGAACATAATTCAACAAAAATTTTAGATTTGTTTAGAAGTAACCAGTTATTTCCTACAATTGATTTACCTACTAGAATTACGCAGGAGTCCTCCACGACACCTGATCAATGTGCTATTAGTCAATCCTTACGTAAAGTTACTGAGATTTTTGTTTTCAAAAATTCAATTACTGATCATTTTCCTTTTATACTAAAAATAATGAGTAATAATAATAGTAATTTAGATGAACCACATATTTTATCTAGTATTGACTATGGTATGTTGAATACTTTGGTTTCGGATACTAACTGGGATCCACTTTATGAACTGGATGATGTAAATGCTGCGATGTCTTGGTTTATCGTACATCTCAAAAAATGTATTATTGAATCGAGCCATATAAAAATTTCCAACAGGAAAAAAGGGTTTTATAAACCGTGGATTAATTCTTCAATAATTAAATTAATGCATACAAGAGATAAAGTTTATCGAAAAATGCTAAAAAATTTTAATGATAACGAAAGGAGGGTCAGTTATAAGAAAGTAAGGAATGAAGTGACGAAATAAATTAGAAAGGCGAAACTAAAATATTATCAAGAACAGCTTTTACAAGCCAATAACAATATAAAACGTAAATGGAAGGTAATAAACAATTTAATTAATAATAAAGGTAAGAGTATTTCAAAAGTTATAAATGATAATATTGATGTTAACAAAATAAATGAGTTCTTTTCTAAAAGCTGTTGTAAGTTTGAAATCAACCAAGAGATGGATTTGTCTGGTCCAAATAACACTAATAATGAAACTTCTTTCTTCTTGACACCAGTGACAGATTGTGAGGTTGTTCGTTACATTTCTAAATTGAAACCTTCAAATAACTCCTTTTTTGACAATATTAGTGCAAAAATTTTGAAAATCATTAAGATGCTAATTGCATCTCCTCTTTCTTACTTAATAAATCAGTCATTTAATACCGGTGTTTTTCCACAATTGTTAAAATCCTCACTTATCATCCCTATTCATAAAAGTGGAGATAAGAATGATTTTGGTAACTACCGGCCTATAACCATTACATCTCCTCTCTCTAAGATCTTTGAATCAGCAATGAAACTTCGCCTTGTTGGCTATTTGGAGAAATATAAGTTAATTTCTGAAAAACAATATGGCTTTCGAAAGAATGGTGGTACTGAGCCCCTTCTTCAAATGATACTAACACAAGTAGTACAAGCTATGGATAATGGATTGAATCCGTTCATCCTATACCTGGATCTAACAAAGGCATTTGACTCTGTTCATCATAATCTTTTATTATTGAAACTACATAATGCTGGAGTAAGAGGCTTGACTAATGACTGGTTTAGATCATATTTGCTGGAAAGACCTGTTATCACAAAACTGAATGATATAATTAGTAACTCTTTATTCCTGGAGAGAGGTGTACCTCAGGGCACCATTTTAGCTCCCATTTTGTTTAACTTTTTTATTAATAATAGTTTTTATTTAAATAGTGCTGGTTCTATTTATGTATATGCGGATGATCTAGCTATTTTATATACTAATGAATATTCTGCTAATTTAACTGATGTGAAAAGTGACCTTAATTTGATATCCAAATGGTTATTCGATAGTGGATTACGCCTTAACCCAAGCAAATCTAAATTCCAAATATTTTCTTATTATGATATTTATTCAAATCACAACTCTATATTCTTCCATAGTTATTTATGTAGAAATAGCTGTACAAAAAATTGTGGTGAGATTGAAAATGTTAGTCGTTTTAATTACTTGGGTATTATAGTTGACTCTTGTCTTAGTTGGAAATATCACTGTATCTCCTTATAAAAGAGACTAAAACATATTGGCTGGACATTAATACATTTAAAAATGAATCTTCCAGGGTCCCTAATGAAATTATCATATTATGCTTTCTTTTATTCCATTCCTCAATATGGAATAAAGCTATGGGGCGGCACATATAAGACTCATTTATATAAGTTAAATAATTTCCATAATTACATCTTAAAGGTTGTATTTGGGCAGAAGGAAACCCTTCTTTATTTAGAGTTAAGGAGAATCTATATTTACAAAGTTGCCGTATCGGTTTTAAAAGAAGAAAAACTAGCTTTGGATACTCAATTTGTTCATACCACTAGGTTTTCTTTAACACGTCCAACTATTACCAAAGATAATTCACACTTTCGCAGCACATCAATATTTATTTTTATCCAAAAAAATTTTCAATAACATCCCGATGGAAATAAAAAAGAATTCTATTAACGGAAACTGTAAATTGGCTATTAAAAACTGGTTAAGCACACATATTGATATTGGTATCATGTTTCCTTTTTCCGTTTCCTTTTCCTAAATTATATTGTTAGATACAAATTATATTGAAAATGTTTTTCTCTATTTGTTATCTATTGATTGATTTCTTTAAGAAATCCTAGTATAAGCTTTTGCTTTTTTGGATTTCTATTGTTATTAATTTGTATATCTTAGATTTTTTATATTGTTTACACTTATCAATAGGCTTTACACTCTGCTGTATTTGCAATGTTTTGTATGAATGATGTAAAAAACTTTAAACTTAATAAACTTAATAATAATAATAAACTTATCTCCAGTTTTAGATTTTTTCCATTATTGTGGTAGTATTACACGGCTGTGTGTTAAATTTTAACTTTATAGCTTACTTCTAAGTTGCCTTTTAAAACCGGACAAACATACTTACATTACCTTTTATATGTATAGATTAGAAAAATCCTTGAACTTTTTAATATTAACAAGAGAAGGATTATGTCGCGATTTACGGTAATAGACATGTTTCATTTTTATAAGCAATAGGATCAAAGGTGTAATCCAAGGTTTAAAGGGAGGTTTACATGATTTGATAGTGCATGGCGTTGTACGATAATGCAAATAACTGTCAAATACATAATTCTGGTGTGAAAGGAAGATATCAAATAGAATGTTAGTATCATCACAATTAGTAAACACTAGAAATTCCACCCGTCGCATGACGGGTGTCAAACGTACAGGTTGAAGAGTAAAGAAATGAAAGTGGAGTATCAATGGTGTTCAAAACTTATATTCTGCAACAATATAGTCTACTGTTCATCTGCATATAAAATAAATTCGGCTAGTGCGAGTCGGACTCGCGCATCGAGGGTTCCGTACTTCCATATATTATATTTACCAAAATATGCCAGGTTCTGGAGGGTGTGGCACCGTGTTCTCGATTTCGGCTTTTAAAGACATATAATCTATAATAGTTTAAGTGTCGAAATATATAAAATAAGCGCTTTGAACAAAAAAGTTTTCTAATATTAAATTAACAGATCACCTGAAAAAATATTTTATGTTTGGCGTTGCGCAAGTCCAACTCACACTTGGCCAGATTTTCATTATTTGTTGTAATACTTTAGAGTTTGAACTACAATCATGCCAAGTTTGACGCTTGTATGTATAACCGTTTTTACGATAGAACAAAAAAACAACCAAAAAAACCAAAAAGAGAAAAAAGAAGAAAAAAAACTTTTTATATTTTTTATTATTTGTTAGACAACCCGCCATCCGCCATAATAACACAGACTCTGTGAAAATTTCAACTGGCTACCTATTTCCGTTCAAAAGATACTGTCCTTAAGAGAATTACTATTACCACACAACAATCCCTGGCTTTGGACAGACCAAGAGAATTATTTTTTTTTTCAATTTATTTATTTAATTAAATAACAATGACGGCGTATTGTCTTTCCACAGCAATCCCTGGCTTCGGACGGGTTGTTGGAACTTTCTTTGTTGGCCTCGGACGGACGGACCGACGCATAAGAGAATTAGTATATTAGATTGTTGCCCAGTCGGTTAGCTGAAAATAAGAACTAAGGATTGCAAATCCGTTAGATGAAATTATACGTTTATGACGGGTATTAGCATTGGAAAATGGTCGGATATGGAAACATCAATGGTCGGATATGGAAACATCAATGGTCGGATATGGAAACTATGATAGATTGCATTCATATTGGAGAAACAAGCGTCGATGACCGAATGGTGGGAGGAAAAATGAGTGTAGAATGCTGATGATACAGAAAGGCCCGCTCGAGTAATGGGGTCTATTAATAGATTAAGAGATGGCGAAGGTGTACTAATATCAACATTGAAGTCGCCTATTAATACGAGGGGAGTTTAATAAGTAATGCAACACATTTTTTTTCTCGGCCAATTTTGGTTGAAAAAAACTGGACATTTCTTGTGGAACATTTTCAAACATTTCCGCTTCGTTTCGTATAGTTTCATTGACATCCGATAGGTGACAGGGCTATAGTGAGCTATTAAAATGGCGTCTACAATGGAGGTGCGTTCCGAACAACAGGCAGTGATTGAGTTTCTTTTGGCGGAAAACCAGGGCATCTCAGATATTCATAGGCGCTTGCAGAATGTCTACGGTGATCTGGCAGTGGACAAAAGCACGGTGAGTCGTTGGGCAAAGCGTGTGTCATCATCGCCGCAAGGTCAAGCAAAACTGTCTGATCTCCCGCGAGCTGGCCGGCCGTGCACAGTTCTGACTCCTGCAATGTCGGAACATGCGAACACTCTCATTCGAGCAGATCGACGGATCACAATGAAACACTTTTGACAGATCACCGTAGACATTCTGCAAGCGCCTATGAATATCTGGGATGCCCTGGTTTTCCGCCAAAAGAAACTCAAATCATTGCCCGTTGTTTGGAACGCACCTCCATTGTAGACGCCATTTTAACAGCTCACTATAGCTCTGTCACCTATCGGACGTCAATGAAATAATACGAGACGAAGCGGAAATGTTTGAAAATGTTCCACAAGAAATATCCGGTTTTTTCAACCAAAATTGGCCGAGAAAAAAAATGTGTTGCATTACTTATTGAACTCCCCTCGTATAATTGACTTATGTTGGCGTTGCAAATCTAGAAGAGCTCCGGCGAACAAGGCAAATTGACCAAGAGGTGGACGGTATATTACCATCACTATAATCTTACTGTCAATAACTACGGTTAAAGTTTCGTAATTGGCCTTAACTTGAGTGTACTGGGATAAGACACTGAATGTTAATGATTTTTGTAAATAAACGCATAGTCCACGCTTACCAGTTCGATTAACAGATACCGGTCTCAATAGAGGAGATATCACAAAGATCGTCATTCCAAGTTTCCGAGAAAATGAACAGCTTGGGGGAGATAGGGATAGATGATATATTAGCTAAGGCATAATCAAGATTCGCGAATGTACTCCTGATATTTAAAGTATACCGAGAAGCTATGGAACAATTTCGAGGTCGGGATTTTGGATATGGAGGAGCCAAGAGCATCTTAAAAGTTTGGCAAAAAGTGTGCACGAAAGTGTAAATCCACCCATGTGGGTGACTTTCAGTGAAAATCATGAACGTTTGCCAAAAGTGTGCACGAAAGTGTAAATCCACCCATCTGGGTGCATGTCGGTGTGAAAAATTAGGCATTATGTATTAAGGGATGGGGGCAAATGCGGTACAATATACAGAAAAAACAAAAATTCGAAAAAAATAAGTGAATGGTCAAAGGCAAAAGAAGAAGAAGAAGAAACGAAGGACAGTGATAGTAATAAGGGGAAAACGAAGAGAGGCAAGCTATAAGCTTAATCAGGAAGAACAGCAAAAAACTTTGAAATAAATAAAGAAGTAATAAAAAAGTCTTATAAAAATATAAAAAAAAACTTGAATAAATCAATTAAAAAAATGATCAGAAACATTATAAGATAATCACGACAATTGAATAGTCAAAGAAGCATCAATCAACCTAAGATATTGAATTACAAAGTAAAAAACAATAAGTCACTTGAGAAATAAATAGAAAAATTAAAGTGAATCCAATCCAATTGAATAAGGTTAAATTAATAGAAATAAATTAAATATAATTAAAATTAAATAAGTCTACAAATATATACTACGTTGTGAGATTTAAAAGTTATAACTAGTTTGGACTGACTGGAGGTCATCCGCTGAGGTTATCAAGATTGGCTTTCCTAATGAATTCTTAATAAAAATCTTGCCTCCGAAGCTCCAGGCGTTCGTCACGTCGAATTTGGCTTTAGCTTCACGGAGAAGCCGGTATCGACTGGCGATAAGGTCTTCGACGATTACCACCCGGGAGGATTTCAGCTTTTTTTCACTTTTTAATAATAATATCCGGCGTTGCTTGAGACGCAAGTTGAAGAATTACAGGCCTGGGAGCTGCGGAGGTTCGAGGGCCCAGGCGATGAACGGCGATAATGTCAGATGGTAAGATTGATTAGTCGAGTTTATCGTGTAGAAGATGGGTAGAAATGGCCTTGGGTAGTGATTCGGCAGGCTCCTCCGGAAGTCCGAATATATGTAAATTAGTACGTCAGGAGTTGTCTATCGATTTAAACGCCTCTGCAATACGTGATTTACCATCTACAGACAGTGTAGTTTCCAAAGTGTCCAGTTTACTTTGAAGTGAAGCATTATTACGCTCCATGTCGGCCAGCTGCGTTGTAATAGTTTGAAAGACTTGCCCTTTTGTAGTATAGATTTGCTCCTATACTAGCAATTTTAATATGTACAAGCTCCTATACTAGCAATTTCAACTATAAACTCGTAACAGCTGAATTTGCTAGTTCACGTTCACTTGGTTTTCGTGTGTTTGACGTTTTAAGTAGAAAAGAAAACCAAACAACAACACTCGGAGACTTACTTGCACTAAGAGAGGTGGTAGCAGATTGAATTAGGTTAGATTAGGTTATAGGTACTCGTTATGTTACGGCTATATTGGACCAGTTCCGTAATACATTCGCGATAAAACTTACAGTGCATACATATGTTCGGCATAAGGTCGTCCGATAATGGGATCAAGTTTGGCATCACGGAAATCCTTGAAATTCTTGCAAGATTGCTGTTGTATCAACATTGGGTTTGTTTTTAAAACTTTCAGTAGACTTTGTATTTTCTTGAAACAATCTATAAATTCTATAAGTAAATATTTAGCTATTAGGAAAATGATTTGCTCGATTGGCAGCAATGATTTTTGTTTTCGTCTTTGAAGAATTTTCTGTATCTGTTTGAATCATTCATTTGTTTTTTGTCTTTATTGCCATGATCCAGATGAACCTCTTGTATTAATTCTTTGCTGTTCTATCTCTTATTTATAATTTGATCAAGCAATTTTTGTAACATTTTATCATAAAATTTATAATTAATTTTCTTATACTTATTTTTGGTCGGACTATAAAATATAAACATTATAATTTGATAAAGTAATTATTGTAACTAGTCATTTATAACTGCAATGAAAAAATTTCAAATCTCTCGTGCGCCGACACAACTCTGCATTTTTTATTTAAAACAAGAAATTAATCCTCCCGAGGAAAGTAGCGGAAGCCCTGAGTTCATCTATAAAAATACCCCTTCATCTGCACTTTTTAACCCCCCCCCCAATTTTTTTTTAATAAAAAAAATTGATTTTCTCGAACGTAGTATTTAGAAAATATAAAAGAACCCTGTCTTCTTTCCTTTTTCATCATTTTCGATCAAATGATACACATGCTACAAATGATACAAGTGATACAAATGATATCGCATGCCATATGTTGCCATAGTTCTAAAACCAAGCGACTTCCACCCCCACAACTCCGACCCCACTGAGACAATTTGGCTCAAACTTCTTAGTAATGTAGATTTTGCCTAAAGGTATCTGCATATCGAATTTCACTTTTTATCCCTTACCTAAATATTACATAGATCACTTGGTCCCTACTAACTCCCACCTCTGTAATTTCTACCCCAGTGGGCCAATCAAATCCAAAATAAATAGTGAAGGTGGGGATGCTCATATATTCCGAATTTCAACCTTCTACCTGAAAAAAGGCAGAAATTATGAAGAGAACGGACGGACGGAGGGACGGATATTGTAAAACCAATAAGTAACTCAATTCTTCCGCTAATTTAACATAGAACTTCGCATTCAATCAGAACTAACGTCCAATTTAACAATCTGATGATATTTGGAATCATTCTAACAGTTAAATTAATTTTAACAATTCATCTTGTGAGTTATTTTTATTTAAATCTTTATCTCAGACAGAAGAGAATAAGATAACTGAAGAAACTTCTTCAAACATATCGTAATAACAAACAGAAAAGAGAAGGAAAAATTCCGCGACCTGGACTCGAATCAGGGACAATGATTTTTTTTCTATGGTAACAGCAGTGCCAGCAATAGCCATGACTCCTGGTTCGAGTCCAGGTCGCGGAATTTTTCCTTCCCTTTTACAATTTATTTATTTACAATTTACAATTATTTACAATTACAATTTTTTACAATAAAAAAGTAAAATGAATTAGTAATAATAGTAATAACAGTATAAAAACAAAAATAAGTATTGTATGAAATTCAAATAAGATAAATTCAAGTGGTTTTTGTATAAAAAAGATTAATTAGGGATAAAAAGGTGCCCAAAAGGCCTGGAGGCCTGTCCAGGGGCATCTTTCAAAACTTTTATAAATCAATATAAAATTGTATAAATTGTAAGCCATTAAATAGTAACCACAATATCAATAACAACATGACAGTAAAATTAACAGTGAACTGTGTAAATCGGTTAATATTTAAGAGTATATATAGAAATTAAATTAGTTGTGATTAGGCCCGAGTGAATGCTTCTAAGGAGGATGTGTTTAAAAAATTTAAGGGAAGGTGTATCGTGAAGTTCTTTAGTTAATTTAGACCAACAGATAACGCCAGAGATCGATATTGATCTCATTAAAATGAAATTTACTCTATAAAATGTAATTTCTATTTTTTTTTCTCTCTCTCTCTCTCTCTCTCTCTCTCTCTCTCTCTCTCTCGTGTGGTAATGATGATATGAGCTGGTTATAATAGGGGAATTTCTAATATAATATGTCATGTGTGATTTTATATATAATGAGCTAGTTGAATAAAGTTCATCAAATTTTAATAAGTTTTTAAATTCTGAACTGACAGAAGAGATAGCGGGCCTATTTAACAATACGCGTAAAGAAACGTTTTTGGAGTTTAATTTATATTTTTCTGTGTGGTCGATCCCCTTAAACATACTCCAAAACATAACTTTGTATGAATGAAGGTAAATATAAATTTAGTAAAATATTACGCGGAAGATGATTGACTTTAAATAATGCCCAAAGAATGGGATAGTTTAATAGCTAAATGTTTAATATGAAGGGTCCATGATAAATCAGGGATAAAATAAATTCCTAAATATATATAAGAAGAGACTCTAAATAGGATTTTATTAACGCAAAGCTTAATTTTATTATAGTCAATCAGTTTATTACGTTGATGATAAATCATGCAATATGATTTGTTCAGTTTAGTGGAAGTTGATTTAATAATGACCAGTTATAGACTTTATTTAGTAAAGAATTTGCTATATTTTCAAGTTGTTCTTCAGAATCAGCTGAGGCTATAAATGTGGTGTCATCAGCAAATAATATGCATTGTGTATTGTCAGCAATATTAGAAAGATCATAATAAAGAGTGAGAACAGTAGCGGCGATAGAATAGAACCTTGTGGTACTCCCTGGTTACTAATTAATTTTGGAGAAAGTTTTGAATTGCGACAAAGGGAATATTGTCTATCTAAAAGAAAGCAAGCTATCCAATTCAATGTCAGCCCCCTAACACCATACAATAATTTTAATTTATTTAACAATAAAGCATGGGGAACCATATCAAATGCTTTTTTTAAAATCAAGGAGTAAAGTTAAAACAATTTTCTTTTGAGCCATTTGTATATTAATATATTCCGATATTTCATAAAGAGCAGTAGAGATGTTTTTCCTTGGACAAAAACCGTGTTGTGCAGGGGAAATGAAATCATGGGAAAATATGAAGTGACTTAAGCGAATAAAGTAAAGTTTTTCAAATATCTTTGAAAAGAAAGGCAGAATAGAAATGGGTCTATAATTGTTGAAATCATTGGAATCTCCTTTTTTGAAAATTGGAATTACTTTTGCGTATTTAAGTAATTTAGGGAATTGTCCTTCACAGAGAGACATATTAAAAAGAGTACAAAGAGGATGAGATATATAGGGAGCGATACTAATAATCACATCTTGACGAAGACCATAAATATCCCTAGTTTTAGATTTTGAAAATTTGTTTATAACAGCTAAAGCTTAGGGTAATCTCTTCGTGACAACACAAATCCTGGTTCCGATGGGGTAACAGATGGTTTACAATCCCACATACCAAAACGTTTTAGAGTAGACTTAATGTATGTGGATTGGTTGAGAAATAAATTACCATCAGTATCTTTAAATACTTTCATTCTTTGGGAGTTATTGGGGACGGGAAAAAGGATTCAGGTGAAGAAATGGGAGGTCCCTGACTTGAATATGAGGGGAAAGAATCAGTGTAAATATTAATATTATCATTATCAGCAAGGGAGCATGGAAAAAGTGCTTTCAAATAAGGGAAAATATTTGGTGGTGAATAATTACTGTCAAAGCAAGAAGTTAGCCTTCTATTGTTTGGAAGCGATAAAGCCTTTCGAATTTGATACCATTTCTCTTTGGTATTGGTTACTGAAAAAAAAACATTTTTCAAAGCCATTTTTCTACTGCATTTGTTATTACGATATGCTTGAAGAAGTTTATTCAGTTATCTTATTCTCTTCTGTTTGAGTTAAATTTCATCAATTTATTTGATGGTTTATTCACATAAATCCGTTTTTATTAGGAGCTTTAGCAAAAAGCTACTTATAAGAATGCACGCTTCGTCTGTACGTTTATCTGGCCGCCCGTCCGACCGTTTGCACGATAACTTGAAAACGGATTAACTTTTTCAAATTCTGGTTTCGGAAATATGACCATCAAGTCTTAGCTCGGCTGTATTAACTTTTCAGGATTTTTCATGGACCCCTTAAAGTGGTAATTCACGTGCTAAAAGAGTGACTGTAAAGAATACCAAGATAATGGTTTGTCATAAAACAATCGATTGTCAAGAATGAGTATACTTTTACTTTATGTTTATCTTCTTCTTTCTTATACATTACTAGCAGAGTTACCCGGCGTTGCCCGGGATAATTACACTTGTAGGTAAAGAGAACAATCTCAAAAAATTAAAATATAACTCCCAATTGATTAAATAATAACTTATAACTCAATCAATACAACACAGAGCAACACAGAGCAAATATCTACACTATTATATAAAAGAAAGAGCGAAAAATGTATACACTCACTCATTCATTCATTCATTCTTTCATTTATTCATCACGAAATCTCCAGAACTACGAAGCCTACAAACTTGATATTTGCCAAGAATATTTCTCTTGGATTCTAGGTGTTCGCTAAGAAATGATTTTATTTTTTCTTTCTTCCTTTCCATTTTAGTTTATTTTTTAATTTCAATTTACCTAGAGCTGAATGGGATTTTTGGCATCCTTAAAAAATTGTGATGTTTGCTTTGTTAATGAAGATTTTTGCGATTGTTCGGTGAAGCAGTATCAACAATGATGCAAATCTTTCGCGCGGGAATACAATGTACCTTTAATTTCTACAGAGTCCGCCAAAAAAATGTATACACATTAAACTAGATATCATCTGTAATATTTTCCGTAACAGCAAAAAGTTTACACCCCAATATTATTACATGTATTGAATGAAGACGATCCCTATAAAAAAGACCACAATTGCCACCTAGACATAGGAGATTACTAATAAGAGTTTGCTAGGAAATGGATATGAGCAACTGTTCGCCGTATTAAAAATGTCTCAACGCTGATGATAATCACTTTGAACAGCTGTCGTAATTGTATAAGTCAAGAGGACTTATATTTCTCGCTTGATGCCTGCATGAATTTAGTGTTACAACTTTTATATAGTTTTTTCGTTTGCAAAAGTGCGTATACATTTTTTGGCGGACTCTGTATACAGGGTGTTTTCGAATAACGTTTTTGGGAAGGGGGTGACAGAGGGATCAAATCTAAGCAACATTTACCTTTGATTTTTTTCTCTGGGGCATTGTTTTTGAGATAAAAAATGTTGAAATCCTACCTGCAGGAAGCAGTTGTTTGGATTCTGTGGGGACACTTACAGACATTGGTATACGAAACACCAGTGGGATCCGATGAAGAACTGGTAGCCAGAATCGCCATAGCTGCGGACCAGATTTGCGAAGAACCAGGAATTTTTGAACTTTTTACGTCAGTCCATGCGGCGACGTTGTGAAGTATGCATTCATGCCAGAGGGACTCAATTTGAACACTTATTGTAAAACATTTGCATGTTTCATAAAAAACAAGTCACATTATTCTACTGTATGCAATGTGTTTTTTGTTCTTTTTATTACATGATTGACCATGATTTTGACATGTTCCAGAATTACGGGTTGAGTGGCATATTACGTCTATGCGACGTCTAACATTTTTTATCTCAAAAACAATACCCAGAGGAAAAAAATGAAAGAGGGAAATTTTGCTTAGATTTGATCCCTCTATCACCCCCCCCCCCCTCCCAAGTTTGTACACCACCCTGTATACATAAATATGAAAAAACTGTATTTTTCTCCGAACGACGCCGGGTACTTCAGCTGGCTTAATATACTGTATATGAACGACAAACACTCTCTACAGAAGATGCTGTAAATGCTAATGTGACTGATCTTTGAGCAAAGTGATTGTCTTTGGAGGAAAATTCAATATAGAAAGCTCCTGAAAATTCTTCTTCTTATAATATGTTTATAAAAGTATTTTAATATAAAATTTACTAGAACTTCAACAATATATCGCTTTTAATTTCACTACTGTTTAATAGGATCTTATAATTTTTAAAAAGAAAATTTCGGATAACTAAATGTTCTCAAGTTACATTGGGGTCTATCGCCGTGTTGACTGACCTGCGATAATTTAAATTGCATTTTGATATGAAATTTGATACCGGCGTATTCTAATGAAGTCTGTTGCCACTTTGATAAGCGGGTTTTGTTTTTTTTTAATAATTTTCTTGAGCAGATTGGGTTGTTTTTTTAATAATAAATATCAGTGTGAGTTTTTGAGGAGGATTATTATCTTTAAATATGAATAATTGTAAATTTGATTCCTGTTACACTCGTCCTTGGTTTTTGTAATAAGGAGAATTGATATACATTACAGATATCTTAACACTTCCAGGAAAACTCATGATTTTTCAGTTCTTATCAAAAGATTTAAATCGAGAAATATTATCTTCTTGTTTTACAATCATGATACTAAGAATTAGTTTTGGAATTTTGAATTCGCTTTGTTTTTCCGGTAATTTCGCAATTCTAATAAATTATTAAGTAGCGAAAGAATAGAGCACTTGTTGATTTCACAATATCCATCTGCCCCATTCATATTTTCTACATTTTTTGACATAGAAATTGAAATGCGGAATATAGCTTACCATATGCATGTCCTACTTCACTATTGGTGCACTGGAGTCGGAGTTACGGGGATGGCAGTTAGAGGGGACAAATTTCTT
Organism: Rhysida immarginata; assembly: GCA_023313115.1. Classification (NCBI taxonomy): domain Eukaryota; kingdom Metazoa; phylum Arthropoda; class Chilopoda; order Scolopendromorpha; family Scolopendridae; genus Rhysida; species Rhysida immarginata. Next base: position 963,260 of record JAHWFO010046583.1, on the reverse strand, counting down.
GATTAAAAAAATTGGGGGGGAGGGGGGTAAAAAGTGCGGATAAAAGGGAAAAAATATATGACCATAGGAATTCCGCTATTTTCCTATACCCTTCTCGGGGGGGGGGGGGGGTTAATTTTTTGTTTAAGAAAATTTCACAACAAAATCTTGATTACAATGAATTCAAACATCACTGCTATTAGGGCACTTATATCGTACTACAAATTAAAAACTTATACAAAAAATTGGTACTTATTTGGGTCACTTATTCTCAAAACGTATAGAATCATACGGTATTCCAAATTTTTGAAGCAACGTTAATGTAATTTTTGACCTGAAAACTACATTAATTTTTGAGTCAGAAGTAGTGGCCGACTCGGGGGGGGGGGGGGTTAGAATTTGACGAATTCTGGGCGAACACCATTTACCACAAGGGTATATCGCAGTTTATTAAGAGAAAAGAGTGGGAAGAAACATCAGTACAAATTTGAATGCCATAGACATTGCGTCAGCCAATATAAAAATATGGCAGAAAAATTATTGATACGCGGGCTCCTTCTCACTATTGGAAAAAGGGGACCAGTGCGCGAGCAGCAGCCGCCGAAATTTGTAGGTGGAAGGTCAGGGTGTGACTAATGAACGGACAGCACGACGGTGGTTCTCCCGCTTTGCGTCTGGAGGCATGGGCCTGGAAGATGCGCCAAGGAGCGGTCATGCAAAGTTGGTCTTGCAAAGGCCTGGTACACTTTGAGCTGGTTCCTGATGGTCGTGGTGTCACCGCTGACCTCTATGGTGAATAGCTCCAGCGAATGTACGCCGCCCTGGCCGTCCAGCAGCCTGCCCTGGTCAACCGAAAGAGAGCCCTCCTGCAGCAGGAAAATGCTCCACCGCACCGGGCGCGAAGAGTGCAGTTGAAGGAGTTGGAGGGCATCAAGGTCCTGCCACATTCAGCATACAGCCCTGACCTGGCACCTTCCGACTACCATCTCTTCCGGTCCATGGCGCACTTCCTGCGTGGACGGCGCTTCGCCAATGTCAGTGAGGTTGAAGACGCCGTGCGTGACTTTTTCGCCCAGAATGAATGTTTATTTAATGAATAATTGAATTAGTTAAATGAGCCTTTTAACTAAAAGTTTTTAAAAAGTTTACTTCTAAAGCCTATACAAAAAATAACCTACCAACCCAAAATGACACCAAATTTCATAGGGAAAGAAGGATTCCGCGAAAACTTCCTATAATTTTAAATGTAAATGACACATTTCCCCCTATCAGTTACATTTGCATCTACAGAAATTTTTTGCGGAATCCTTTGTTCCCTGTCTTTATTAGTCCTCTTATTAGTCCTCTGTCTTTTTTAGAGTTCTCATACTGTAAGGTGAAATGGAAGAGTTCACTTTATCGCACTCAATAGGTAGGGACGTCATAGAGATACTATACTTTATACCCTCATGCGCGATCTGTGAGCTGCTTTTGTTGAAGTGCCAGGATTTAAGAAAATTAGAGCATTTAAAAAAAAAATTCCTACTTATCCCTACCTATTGAGCGCGATAAAGTGAACGCTTTCATTTCACCTTAGAGTGTGAGAACTCTACCGTGCTTACTGCATTTTGATTAGTAGATTGCGCTACAGATAGCTCGGAATTGTTTTTTTTTTATTTCATACACCCAGGGATAAATAACAATAGACACGGTGAACATCTTAATTTTTTAAGGAATATCTCAAGGGTCCATGAGGGCTTTATCATATGCCATACCTCAGTTGAAGGTTCTTGGTTCGAATCCAGGCTGTGGAATTTTCTTTCCTATTTTTCATTAATAATCTTACTTTTAGTCTAAAAATCTTATGTGGATAATGCCGATGATTAACTTAAGAATAAAATAAAACTCTTTTTCCACAACTAAAATAAAACTTTTTTAGTTGTGGAAAAAGAGTTTTATTTTATTCTTAAGTTAATAATCTTACTTTTGTTTAATTATGCAGACAGGGATGATTGCATAAAAATAAGTAGTGTCCTACGGATAGTGTTTTTGAAAGGAGTGAAAATTTGCCCCATTAAGTAGATAAATAGATTCAATTAGCTTCAGTAATTCTTTAATAGAGACTAATACTGTATACTTCAGCCGAATTAGAAAAATTATTCTTAAAAAAGCTTTCCTTCTTACGAATACAGATTATGATCGTAGACAATTTCTGGATTATAATGCAACCATGTTGGTATGATTCTTACACTTATTCATAGGAACAGACTATATTTAAAAGAGTAATATAATATTCAAAGAGAATGGAAAAATTATTTTCAGATGATCTACTGTTTAATGCTGAAAGCAACGAAAGAACGGCGCTTTGTTAATTCAGCGGGATATTAAAGAATCTATCAATGTCTTAAGAGATGCATGCCTAACGACATGATATGCTCCATTTGTTTTTTGGATAGAAGGGCCGTAGATGGGGGAGCAGTTGTCAAATATTTGTATAAACCAACGCTTAGAAAACGTGAGAATTCAAACATAATCGTCTCATCAGAGATGCCTCGTCACCCTATAAAAGTGTCTAATCGTAGATTTCTGTTAAGATGTCCATAATTTAGTCTGACAATAAAAGGGGTTCGTTCAATGATTCACTCAATTTTAATGAATATATCCGTCTAACCTAAACAGGAAACCAAATTATTATCGATGCCGTTTGAAGATTATATTTGAACAATATAATTTAGTACAGGGGACATCTGTTATAGCAGTTGAAAAGGACATCAATACCAAACAAACCAACCAATAGGGGACATCTGATAACAAAATACCTTGAATTTAGATAAGCGATCGGTCGTTAAGATCGATGAACAATTGTTTTTCCTCCAATTTCTTCATAATCATTCGAGCATTGCTCAGGTCTCTACATTTCCTATTTAGCAGCTTCTTGCCCACCATTAATACGTTTGTTACACCATCCCCCATAACTTCGACTTTATCCGACGAGCATTACGAAAGCCGAAGATGATTTTAAATATCATAATAACCTGAGTAACTTATTAATTTTGGACTAAGAATTACGGGAACTTTTTCCAACCTTATAACGAGCTCAGTCCAATTCCTGATTTTGGCCAACTATTTCAGGACCACCCTGTAAGTATAATTACATTCTCTGATGTATTTGGGCTTTTTAACCAGTTTTTAAAAATGAACAATTAATTTGAAAGGAATAATTGTATGCAATGTTCACTCTTAATTTCTATATTTATATTACTTAGTGTATTTATTCCTTTTGTCCCATCTGAATAAAATCACCTCCACTTCAATGCGAAACTTGAGCTTTTTCTTTTTTTTTTAAATGTCATGAATCCGTTCCTTATCAATACATTAATCATTAACATATAAACATTTTTTAATCATTACATTATTATCTCAAATTATTTACCTATGAAGTCTCATCTGCTACAATCAGTAATATTCTTTTGAGATTCGTTAGGTCAAAGCTTTAACGAAATGCGAAATGACGTGAAAACGGTTGCACTCATTACAGTGTTTTATTACCAAAAAGTCGGAAGTATATTTTCTTTCTTTTAAATAATAAGACATTTCGAAACCAGAAACTGTTTTTATCAGATAACACTCTAAGATGTTTTAAAGGTATACGCTCGATAACAGAGGTATATTGGAGTCGCAGGAATTTTCATTTGAAAAGAGTCTTATCGAACTGATAATAGTATTTGAAGAATGGGCGGAGAGAAATTTAATGCAAAAATTGGCCTAATCAATTAGTCCTCTCGAAAGAATTTTCACTAATGGTGGATCATCATAAAGGTCTTTAAATTACTATCCTATGGACTAAAGTGAGTCAAATTTTATATTTACAAACAAGCGTTTTAATCGTAAAATTTAAAACTTAAAAAGTTTATTTGTGGTAATATAATGTAGTAAAAATCTCAATTCTATTACTTTTAAAAGAAACACAAGTATCGTGCGGAATTAAATGTCAAAATAAATATCTTGTTCTCACACATTCATTTTACATAATTTTTTGGCGATGTAACATCTTCATTTCGATATATACAGGGTGCGACAGCGTTCATAGCGTAATATTAATAGCACACCCAGTAGGAAAAAAAATGCTTTTTATTTATTGCTCTTTATGTCAAATAGTAGTTGCAAGTATGCCATTTGTTAATTTGTAAGTCAATATTTGATTGGGTTAATTAATGTTTGAATATGAGTCCTGTCAAATGATGTCCCCGCTGCACAAAACATTCATCTAAGTGGCGTTGGAATAATGATTATTGGAATAAATGTTGAATGTGGATATCGACCAATTGTGGTTTCAACAAGACGGAGCCATCTCGCATACAGCCAGAATTTGCATAGCTTTCTTGCTACAGACATTTCCGGGGAGAGTAATTTCTCGTTATGGTGACATCTCCTGGCCGCCTCGATCACCTGATCTTTCTTGTGCAGACTTTTTCCTTTGGGGCTACCTCAAGCAAGAAGTTTTCCGAACACGTTGTGCCACCATTCCTGAGTTGAAGGATCGCATCAGAACAGCCCTGGGCAATGTCCCAGGGAATACGTTACGCCGAGTTATGGAAAGCTTCCAACGCCGTCTAGATGAATCTGTTGTGGAGAGGGGGCATCATTTGACAGGAGTCATATTCAAAAAGTAATCCACGCAATGGTCAATGACTTACACATTTGTAAATGGCATACCTTTAACTATTAACTAACATAGGAGATAATAAATAAATTACATTTACATCCTAATGGTGTGCTTTTAATATCCTACTGTGAACGCTGCCTCACCCTGTATTTAATACTTTTAACGTAATGTTTGTTTTGAATATCTTCTTAAAACATTAAAAAAATTTTCTATTCATTAACTTTCGGTTTTCATCAATAAGAAAGAGAATGATACTTAGTAATTCATATTTGGCCAACTATTTCAGGACCACCCTGTAAGTATAATTACATTCTCTGGTGTATTTGGGCCTTTTAAACAGTTTTTAAAAATGAACAATTAATTTGAAAGGAATAATTATATGCAATGTTTGCGCTTAATTTATTTTTTATATTAGTTATAGTATTTATTCCTTTTGTCCCATCTGAATAAAAGCATTAGTATTCATTTCATGGGAGAAATGTAAACATGTATCATTATTAATTCCACATTTTTCTAACAAGACTGAAAAATCAAGATTATACAGTAGCACTCAAAAGTATACGACCAACAATGTTTTTGCTTATAACTTTTTCTATTTATGAATTAGCATAATAAAGCTTCAGAATAGTCCATTCCGTCTGTGATGGGAGGGAAGGAACAAAATTACGATTGGTTAGGATCTTTAGAAATTTAAATATTTAAATTTGTTTAATTTTAGCCCACTCATAAATAAGCGACCAGGAAATTTTTTTCATTCGTTGCTCAATGGAGTTTTCTATCTTGCATACGTTGTTTCCTATAGACCAGGAGCCAGCCCCGTTAGATTTAACCGGAAAGATCTAATTCAGTTAACTATCTCATTTCACAGTTTTGCCCGTAGGAAATGAGAATCTGTCGGTCTGGCAGTCCAAAGCGGCCGGACTTAAAAATGGCGGCCCTTCAAAATCCGGAAAAATTGACTTCAATTTAACCGGTAAGATCTATTTTTGGTTTATGGATTTTTTCTTAGATTACTCCTCCCTAATTAAAATTTCATCGGTCTGGCATTTGAAATCGGCCGCCAGACCAATCCAAAGTTTGGTAAAAATTGACATCCATTTAACCGGAATGATCTAATTTTACTTTTTGAACCAAATTGTACCTAACTGCCTGCCATTCACGAATGATTCGGTCTGGCATTTCGAAGCAGCCGGAATCACGGTGCCAGACCGATTTAAAATATCAAATCAAATTAGTCAATTTTAGCAGTTGACATATGTAGAAGAAAAGAAGGACGAGACGCAGAAACTCTGGAAAAAAAAATTGGACACAGTCTTATCATTTCAGGGTCTTACCACTCTGAGTCCAATTTCAATGTTAGCAATATAATCGAATAACTGTACCGACTGTATAATACTAGTTTCTGGGATTTTTTCTGAATATAAATATTTTGATCTGACGGTCTGACTTTTAAAAATCAGACTAAATTATATGCCTTAATTAAAATTTATATAAAAATATTTGAATACCGAATGCCAAGATTTTAATAACAATAAATCAGTAAAATATTAATATGTAACGATCAATTCATTTCACCAAAGGACAGGATACTAAAATCCTTGGAAGGTCATCTGGGTTGAAAGATCTTTTATAGAAGTACACAACGTATCGGGTATTTTTGGTATTATTTATTATTCCAGGCATGTTGAAAAAGTGTATTATACCTCACCTCAGAAATTTATAACAAATGTTCAAACTGCCCCCTTCGGATCATTGACTGTCGCACCCGTTCAAATTTTCCTTGAAGAGTCCCTGTATTAAGAATGTCGGTTGCATAAACTTATTGTTTTAAAGTAGCCCCAGAGATAAAAATCCAAAGGAATGAGATCGGGGAATTTGCCGGCTATGGAACTGGTTCTCCCCTACCTGCCATAGTTAAACAGAACACCTTTCAGTTAACTTACTACAAAAGTGAAACCTTGAAGACAGACTAACCACAAATGTCAAAAAATGACAAATGTAAACAAGTTTCCATAGCAACACAGCGCCATCTGATTGGTTACAAACTTCGTTGATGGATTATACCTCGTTGAATGCAAACTTTCATTAATATCGCAAAATTTAAGGATTTTATGACATATATTTATGTGGACTATGTTTATCGTTTTGGTGTGAAAAATTAGCCTTCACAGTTTGTAAACGTATTTTTGATACACCTTGTATACACTCACTCACCAAAAATCATGGAACACCTGACTAATGACGTGTTGGGCCTCCTCTGGCCCGGATAACGGCGGTGACCTGTCGTGGAAGAGAGTCTACTAGTCCCCGGAACACATCCACAGGCACTGCAAGCCCACTGCACTCCATAACGATGCTGCATTTACCAGTTATGTTGATGACGACCTAACAAATCGTTCGATGACGTCCCACAAATGTTCAATGGGATTGCAATCTGGAGAACGCGGAGGCCAAATCATTGTCGTGAAGTCTGTAGCATATTATCCAGCCACTGCCGTGTCATAAGGGCCGCGTGTGGAGGCGCATAAAATAGTTCATGAAGGGGTCCAGGTGCTCCTCAAGCAGATCGACGTAGGAAGTAGCACGCAGAGTGGATATCAGATGCACAAAGAACCCATTGCATGCCACGAGAAAACACCACAGACCGGTATGGAGCCTTCACCTGCCTGAGTGGTCCCCACCTGACAAGCGGGGTCCATGGCTTCGTGTGGCCTGCGTCAGACACGGACACGACCGTCAGCCCGATACAGCTGAAACCGTGCTCATCGGACCAGACAACCCTTCGCCAGTCCACAACGGTCCAATGCCGATGTTGGTTGGCCCAGGCTAGGCGTTGCCGAGGATGTGCAGCTATGAAGAGTGGCACCCGGCGTGGCCTCCTGCTTCCAAAGCCTGCAGCTGCCAAGGTTCGCCGAATTGTCGTCACAGACACAGTAGTGGGACGTTCCTGGTTGTACCACATGGTGATTTGGCCTGCTGTCGCCCTTCGAACAGCAGTTGCAAGCCGGGTGACCCGGCAAACATCTCTGGTATCAATGTTGGGTGTACTCTCGATAGACCATTGCAGCGATTGTGCGGGAAAACTGCAAGGTGTTGGCTACATCTGATATTGAGGTACCTATCTGTCTGGCACCAACAATTATCCCCCGTTCATGGGCTGCAGCTAGTTTTGCTTACAATGATTGTGGGATATCAAGGAGTCCTCTGCACCTGCATTCCGAGAATGGAAGCAGCGGGATGTGCTCATTACGGACAGGTAACCTGATTGGAGGGGTGTGCCATGACTTTTGGTGAGTGAGTGTATTATGTATCATGTATTATAAGGCGAAAATGGATTCAGAATACCCATTAAAGATGTTAGCCGAATTGTTCTCTTTATTCTGTTGAGCTTAAGATGACTGGTTTGTTTACGATATCATAGTATCGTAAGCAAAAGAGTTGTATTTGTTGTATTACAAAGCTTTTTTGTATGGAAATCTCGTTATATAAAGGCAAAATTACAATGTTTCATTTCATTCCTCTTTCATTTTCTTACACCGTGAATTCCAAACATTATACAAATATCACTTAATTTATAATAGTAGCTTATCAGATATATTAATTTAGGGACTGAATTTAAATTTTGAAAAAAATCAATCTGGTACCTTGAATCCAAATTAACTTGGTTCGCTAGCCAATTAAATAGCCAGGGGCAAAAAAGTTAAGCAGTGAAAATTTAGATCATTCTGGTTAAATTGACTTCTATTTACGAAGGTTTTTGCATATTAGGTAAATATGCACAGATCGAATTCGAATATAGCACGGAATATAGAAAGCACAAAATAAAAAATTACTCGTGTAAGTAAAGCATAATTTTTTCTCATAAGCTGAACATAAAAAAATGACTAATTTGATATTTTAAATCGGTCTGGCACCGTGATTCCGGCTGCTTCGAAATGCCAGACCTAATCATTCGTGAATGGCAGGCAGTTAGGTACAATTTGGTTCAAAAAGTAAAATTAGATCATTCCGGTTAAATGGATGTCAATTTTTACCAAACTTTGGATTGGTCTGGCAGCCATTTTCCGGCCGATTTCAAATGCCAGACCGATGAAAGTTTAATTAGGGAGGAGTAATCTAAGAAAAAGACCGCCATTTTTAAGTCTGGCCGCTTTGGACTGCCAAACCGACAGATTCTCATTTTCTTCGGGCAAAACTGTGAAATGAGATAGTTAACTGAATTAGATCTTTCCGGTTAAATCTAACGGGGCTGGCTCCTGGTCTACTACGACACGTTTAAAAGATAAGCCACCGTCATTTGTCTCCTGTGAAGAATTTAATTGTACGTGCTCTACAAAAGGAGGAACTCATCGTGGAGTCGTCAAGTAGTTCAATGTGAGCAAAACGGCAGTGACGGAATTCTGGCAACGTTTTCAAGCAAGAGGCACGGTTACTCAATCTAACACCGGAACACCACGATCCACAACATTGAGGCAAGGCAACACCCTTAAACGACTGTCCACTGCAAACCCTCGGATGCCGGCTACGGCATTCAATCAAGAAATGCTGGAGTTTCACAACGTTAACGTCTGTGTTAGTACCATAAAACGATGCCTATGTGATGTGGGCCTTCATGCAAGAAAAAAAACTCTCCTGGTCGCTTATTTACGAGTTAATAATTAGACAGTAGGCGCACTCCAAGGCGGAACCTTTTATGTTGTTCAGACCGTGCTTGGCAGGAAAGCTCGACAATCGCCAGAAGCTTCTATCATGCCTGCCCGCCTCGACAGCTAGGAGAGGAGACTGCTCGGTACAGTCACACAATATGGCAAACTTATCTGAACAAATCAGGGCGAGTGCGCCTACCGTCTAACTATACTGTGAGCGGGCTAAAATTAAACAAATATAAATATTTAAATTTCTAAAGATCCTAACCAATCGTAATTTTGTTCTTTCCATTCCACCACAGACGGAATGGACTATTCTGAAATTTCATAATGCTAATTCATAAACAGAAAAAGTTATAGGTAAAAAACATTGTTGGTCGTATACTTTTGAACGCTACTATACGTGATAAGTGGGGGATTAAAAATAATATAAAATTTTTCCGTATCGTCGATAATTATGGGCACCATATTTAAATTTAACTTAATTAACTATACAAAAATGGAGATATCCAATTGATATTTTCCCTATCATAGTAGATCTCACTATGAGTGCCAGTCCACCTACTTACTCATAGTTCAAATCAATGCCAAACGACTTACTGTATGTAATTCAATCCAAGTACTGTCCACGCGCCACGAGTTGGTGGATGTAGGGCAAATAATTGCTGGTTGTTGTACTACAAAAGGAATCGATTCAAAATTAGGGTGGGTGGGTATAAAACATGTGACTTAAACGTTTTTTGGTGACGCATTTTAACCTTTTATTTTTTTTTGAACAAATAAAATTTTAAAAAAATTTATAAATAATACAAATAATAAAAAAATAAAAAATAATAATAAAATATCATTGCATTTATGAAACATACATTAAATTTTCTAAAAAGCTCAATGGTAGTAACAGATCCATAACCAACCGACTATTTGCAATTTCTAAGATGTTTTACTATTAGTATTTTTGAAGTACCGGATATTTATAATTAAAGTTCCCCACTTCTGCGCGGGCTGCAGACCGCGTTATTGCACGGATAGTGATTAACGCTATGTATAAGCTTATATTATAACTTTGTGTATAAGCTATGGAGAACTTGGGGAAGAGAATTCCAACGGAAAATTTATTAGTGCATACGGTTGCCACCAAGCGTCTGTGAACAACCAATCTGTAGCCCAACACCATTCGTCATGTTGCAGCCATTTCACGGGAGACACTTCGTGCTACTCCAAGGTGATCTAGAACATGGTTATTCTAGATTACCTTGGTGCTACTCTTGAGCACGTTGTCCTGTGCTTCCAGCATGTCATCGACGCATATTGAACAGTACCTCTAACACAGGGCTTTCCAAGATTTCTGTTCGCGGGCAGCGCCCGTGCACGCGGGTAATTTTCCTTCCTCCCTTATTTCACATTACGTTGATCAGTTCCTTAAAGTCAAGTTGCTAATTATCAATTCGACACTGTAAAAAAAAAAAAGCACTTAACCATTTTATTTCGTTCGTTTTAATGTGACAATTTTTTCGATGTCAGGTAGAATTGTATTTTCTTTTTCCCGATAGGACACGATTGCATATTCAGCATTTAGAACCGATGTGTCAACAATGAAAAAAAAAACAAAAAAAAAAACAAACAGATTCTCCCACTCCGGTTTAAATACTGGTTCAGTGATTTTATGCTTTTTCGGAATGTGCGCCATGTTATGCGAGACAAAAAACAAGCAAGTATCAGTAACAAAAGAAATAATGTCTCATTTAACGGAATCGCCCCCTAAAGTCTGGCAACACTGCATAGGAAAAACTACACCCACTCCCCTCCTGAATTTTGGACTATCTCCTCGGCTTTGCCCGTGAGCTTTGCCCGCGAGCTTTTTATGTTGCACGCGGGCGACGTGCACGATTTGGACGGCCCTGCTCTAACAGCATTCCATTAGTGCATTAATATATGCTTGCAGCGTCACTTTTTCCCCTGGTGGCAATCGTATGCACACTAATAAATTTTCCGTTGGAATTCTCTTCCCCATGCTCAGCATAGCTTATACACAAAATTTCATCACTATCCGTGCAATAACGCGGAGATGACTATAGTTATTTAATAATAAAACATAATATGTAATTGCAATGATTACTATCGAATTCACTTACTAAGGAACATCACGGAGTGAAAATAAAATTCCGATCCGTAACTAATATAGGTAGCACTTATATCCAATAGTATGTCGATTATAAAAAACTATACTCAAAGATTTTATAGGCACATTAAATACCCATAAACAGAGTGTAGAGAAAATTCTTGAAACAGTCGAATAACTTTTGTTCTAAAGTCATAAAAGGCAAGTCTATCTATAGAAAAGTGGACATGCCCGATTGAATAAAGGTACTTCCAGAGCCCCTAGTCTAAGCACTGAAAAGTTACGAAAACTAAATTTTGAACCACGATATTTAGAAAAAATGTCCCAATTACAAAGATGTAGAGTGCCACCGATTTAGTAGAAATCCATCTTTACATAAAGAAAGCAAATCATAAAAAAAACTTGTAAAACGAGGGAGAAAAGTCCATGTATGAAACACCTTCTGGATAGCGTACGCTGGAATATTCACGTGTAGAATAACAATCGTATGAAGTCGCTCCTAATTAATACTTGCGACAATAGAAGATTGAATAAAATTAAACAAAACAATCACTAAATTTCAACATTTCAGGACAGGGAGAAAAGGATGTCGAGGTTATTAGTCAGTCAGCACTCGCAATGACGCATTGCTAAACAATTCAAAGAAGTGCTCATCTATTCCTAATTCACTTTCAAGTGCTGATGGAGACTCTCATTCGCCTATGATGTTCGTCTTGCAAGATAAAGCATTATGTCCAAGGGTCCAAGAGAATATTTTTAAGGTTGAGGAAAAGTTACCAAAAATATTATCAAAAATTGGTTCACAAGTGCGTACTTTCCACAAGCGGGAAATGAAACAGCCCTCCTCCTTGTCACTTATTCAAGCCAAAATGACGAAAAACTCATCGCGTCTGTTACGCCAGATGGAAAATCAGTCTAATGCTCACAATCCCCTGGAACCTCATTAGCTCAACCTCTCCATGTTTTTGCATTCCTTCCTTGGAAAATTTTTTTTACAGAATTATTTCAGATTATGTGCAGGTGAGGCAATGACGAATTGCATCACAGGAATAAAATATGTAACTTCCATTCACTTATACACAATCAACTTTCTTCTCCAAGATTCAAGACCGCATTTCCAATCTGCCTCAAGAGTGGCAATCCAGAGTGGCAATCTCGAAAAACGACCGAATTTTAACATGCATGATGTAGAAGTTATTTACGTTTTGACCATTTCTACTAGTTTATCATTATTTCAAAGAATAAATTTTGTATCACAAATTACTATAAAAACGATATATGGGTGGGAGGGACTAATCAGAGCGGCATTTAGTAATTGTTTTGTTTAATTTTGTTCGATCTTCCACTTGGGCAAGTATTAAATATCAGCGATTTCGAGCGTTTGCTATTTTATACGTGAATATTCCAAGGTACGTTATCCGGGTGATCCATACATTACCTTTTCTCCGCCGTTTTACGAGCTTTATGCTTTTGTTTTCTTTATGCAAAGAGTAGATTTCTACATAAATCGGTGATGTTCTACATCATTATAATTGGAACTTTATCTATCATGGTTCAACAGTTACGTTTTCGTAACTTCTCAGCGTTTACACAAGGGGAACTGGGAATACTTTTATTCAATCGGGCATTGCCACTTTCCTATAATAGACCTGACTTTTATGGCTCTAGCACCTTTTGCTCTAAAGTTATTCGATTGGTTCGGAAGTTTCCTCTGTCCGTGTATATGAATATTTAATGTGCCTATAAAATCGTTGAATATGAACCTTGGCTTGTAATTTTTTTATATTATTGGATATAGGTGTCACGCCTATTAGTTTCGTTTTGGAATTTTATTATCACTCCGTGATGTTCCCTAGTTAGCGTATTTTACACATATAGTAAAGTCAAAAAATTTATTAACGTAGTCTATTCTCAATTATTCAGGTCAAGTAGAATCTAATAGTTATTATTTTTGATCTCGTCTCCTTGATCTCTCGCGAGTAGACATAAGAATCATCTATATCTTCTACCACGGTTTACACACTTTCAGAACTTTCTGTGTCTTCTGATGCAGAATTATTTACTCAGCCAGTGGATATATTCTTCAGGAGCAGGTTTTGTAGCATACGTCTCCACTTGCACAGCCACTTATCTATATAGTAGTCTGTGCCACTTGTAACAACGGGCTTTCATCACATTCCATTGCATGATACTAGATCATTCTATCACTGCAAACTGCGGTGTAAGAGTCACGTCTAATCGCAGAGGGGAGAATATGGGGACGAGGCCAAAATTAATAAGAGATTTTAGATTTCATTTAGATTATATTTTCCGACGAGATGTACCATGCTACTGTCGACGCTCTGGTGGAGTTTAGCGGTGTTACTTATGCACCAAACGCCGCTTTGTATCCTCCAGCACTCGAAGGGGTGTCGCTTCCCAATGGCATCACACATTTTCAAAAGCGAACGTTCTTTCATATCGATTGTAATGACTTATGACTGCCCCTCGTATTGATTTATAAAAATCAGTTTCCACAGTATTACTGTTACACTACAAAATCCTACATTTCTGATAACTTCAAAAGAGAATATTTAAAATATAATTTAACACGCAGAAATAACAGAAAGGGAATTTTTAAGTACTAGCAATTCACTTAAACACTAGCGTAAAATAAAACTCAGTCCAAATACACTACTTATTGAGATGTGGAAAATCTATGGAGATCCCTTCTCAGTCTATAGAACAAAACTGATTAAGGAGAAGTATTGTTTAATTTTAGTTTAATTTGTTACTTTAATTAATTTAATTCAGAGAATCATGAATAACGTAATATATCTTTTACATAGGAAGTGATATTAAATGATATCATGTCCAAGAGTAGACTAGCACAGAGACTGAAAGAGCACCGAATTTTGAAACCCGCTAAATCGTTAGGGTCTCTTCACCAACTTCCACAGGGAAGAGCACCCTGTGATGATCACGAACGTGTTGAAGGTGAGAGGATATGAGATTAAGAAACAATAGTATAACAAAAAATATTCAGTTTTAGAATTACTAAGTTGTATTTTGTAAGCAGGAATTTGATGTGTAGATTATCACCTTTATATTCACTTTATTTCACTTCATTGTAATTCAACGGTCAGTTTTAAAATTTCTGTAATCCTGTCCCTGTTCCCCATCTTTGTTATATACATTATCTTTAATAATTCTACGACCTTCCAAAAGCGTCGAAATCTAAAGAATGACACTTCAGTAGATAATTATTGCTCGCATGTTTTTTTAACATGTTTCTGTACATTTTCTTTACAAAAAGTGCAAATTTGACAAATCTTGATTCAGATATCTTGACTTTTAGCAAACTTTATTATGAGTATTTCACGATAATTTTGCAAATGAAACCTTCTCTATAAGAGGCACCAGAGTAATTTGTAATGTCGCGTTTTATATTAAATCGCTTGTTTTATGACAGGGTGAGTCAGAAATCTTTACCCTCCTCTTATCTTGGATACAAACATACAGTAAGTATGTAAAATACTGTAAAGGGTTGAGGATGACCCTCAAATTTGATGCACTCGAATTGATTTCAACTATACAAATGAGGACAAATGCAAATCGTACCTTCTAAGCCTTAACTTTACAAACTTTTAATCAAATTCCGAACAAAACAATAAATAGTTTTTTTAATTCCGATCAACGGATCACCCAAAAATCGTACTGCAACCGCTGAAACATTAAAACCAGTTCACTGGCCATCACGCTCACTGATCTTACGCTGTGTTGTTGTCATGGGTGACTGGAATTCAATAGTTGGAGAATGAATAAGTAGAAATAAACCTCTGGGGCTGTGGTTACTTATTTCGTGAAGAAACGCATCTACCAGATCCCAGAAGAACCACTTGACCACAAAAAGTTGACATTTATTGGCACAGATATACATTTTGATATACATCAGAGAAGGAAGTCCAGATATGTACCAAAGTGTGGTGTGACAGTTTGAACTGTGAAAACGAAATAACAGAGAGCAGCGACTTATCGACTACTGCAAGGAAAATAACATGATGGCCATGAACACTTGTTTCAAAACCGCAAGCGACGAATTTATACTTGTAAAGCATCTGGTGATGAAGCAAGAAGATATCAACTTATGATTCAAATAAGATACAGAAATAGGCATGTGTACACCCTGGAGTAGATATACATTCTGACCATATTCGGTTATTGCTGAAATGAAGCTGATGCTGAAACGAAGTAAAACGTGCAAAGCCAAAGAATAAATGGAAGTTAGAAAAGCTGAATAACGGCGAAACCAGGAATGTCTTTGAAACTGGAGTGGCAAGCAACAGGAAGATTGTTTTTGAGTATGGAGGAAAGGAATTCAGAAGATGGAAATGTAGTAAATAACAATTGGAATATCTGAAGACAGTTGTGAAGGATGTAGCACAGAAACTTGTTGGGCCTAAAAAGGAATGCAGGGAGAAGAAGCCGTGGATTACAGTTGCCATGTGGAGAAAATGGATGAGAGAAGACGATGAAGGGTGTCTACAATGCGGACGGCCAAGCCAAGTATAGGCAGGTTAACAACCATCTCCGAAGAGAAACTGATAAAGCAATCAGTATACGCTGAAATTGAACAATTCAACAGAGAAAGAAGATATGATGTAGCGTACCGCAGAATAAACAGCATGAGTAGAAGCAATCACAGAAGGAACAAGAATCATTTAACTGATCTCGAAAGGATGAATAGAAAGAGGATAGTGGAGGAATAGGATATTATTCATACGTGGGAAGAATATTTGACAATTCTTTATGACACGCAAGGAAGACCTGCAAACATAGTACTTGAAAAAAATGGAGACTGTGGATGAAGATGCATGTGGTATGGACATCCTTCCTGTAGAAGTTGAAAAGGTTGAATGAAATGAAGTGCAAAGCAACATGTGTAGATGAAATATCTGTAGTGTTTTTAGGGTCATGGGTGGCACAGGAATTGACTAGATCATGAAATGAAATCTACGAAACTGCACAATGGCAGATGGATTTTCTGCACAATTATGTTACCGCTAGGAAGTAGAGACGCCATTGGATTCTTATGAATCAGAGAAGAACTTATGGCTATTTTGAAAAGAAAAGGAAGGAAAGACGACTGATTCAAAATATATACATGGAACAAACCGAAATGCTGAAAGTTCATCATCTGGAAACACAGGACATCAAAATAGGATAAAAAGTGAGGCAAGGATGCTTTCTTTCACCAACACTTTTTAACGTCTACCTAGAAGAAATTATCAACAATGCTTCTCCAAGCAAAGAGTCCGGGATTAACATGGGAGGAAGAAGAATCCAGTGCATCCGGTTTGCAAACGATACGGCCATTATAGCAGAACTGGTAATAGACCTCAGCGTATGCTTGGATCATATGCGAATTAATGTCAGGAAAACCAAAGTGTTGAAAATTAGTAAGAAGTATCGGACGATGAAGTTAAGTTTGAATGGGCAGTTAATACAGGGCAAGTCAAAATGATGGACCCGAATTCAGAAGTTTACTCTGTGAAATCTAATGAACATATGGTATTCTGAGAATGTACTACGAAAGATAAACGTTCAAAGTTTACTTCAAACACATCTCATCACTAACGCCGTTGAACACTAATCACAGAGTTGTTTACATGATAATCAAGCACACAGAACGATCTCTGTTCTCCAGTCAACGCCATTTTCTTTAACCGCTCGCTGCTGACCCTTAGCAGTAGAAAGTGAAAACACTGCGTGGAAACTAAACAGTGAATGTTAACCTTTCGAAGCACATGTCTCATATTACGATACGTTCATTAGACATCATAAAATAAAAATCCGAAATCGGGTCCATCATTTTGACTGCCCAATCAACGAATTCGAACCTTCAGATACCTAGGAAGTATTGTCAATGAAGATTATAAATGCGATGATGAAATCAAGGGCAGAATCGCGATGGCAAAAGTTGCATTCCACAATCATCGGAGACTATCGTGTGGTCATGATTTTTCAATTGAAAAATGGAAGGAAAAATTCTGCAACCCGGATTCGAATCAGGAACCTCGACTATCATGGCCGACGCCTCTACCAATTGGGCTATCGCAGACACCACGTACAGCCAAGATGTCTCAAGGTGTCTTAAAGACAACCAAGTTGTCACGGTTGAAAGCCCAATGGGAGACGGGAACCTGGCCCCCAGATCGAGAATTTCTCCACTCCAA
This sequence comes from Rhysida immarginata, assembly GCA_023313115.1. Lineage (NCBI taxonomy): Eukaryota > Metazoa > Arthropoda > Chilopoda > Scolopendromorpha > Scolopendridae > Rhysida > Rhysida immarginata. The sequence goes on along the minus strand of JAHWFO010046583.1, from coordinate 945,656 downwards.
ACCATCAGAAAGTTGATGAACTCACAAGTAAATAATAATGATTATAAACTGGAGATGCTCTCCAAGGATAAGTTGTGCCACCCACGTGCGGGGGCGGGACTCCCTTGTGACCCTTCGACAAATCTAAACCCCGGAACGTGGAGGCAAGGGAGGGTTGAACTCGATAAGGTCAGAAAAAAAAAACCAATCAGTGTGTTTCAAACAAAAATAGACATATTTAATCAAATGTTGAATTATCAAAACGTTACATTGTTAAAAATTCTAATTACCATTACAAATTAAATATTAATCAACTCAGGGGCCCCCTAACAAATAAACTAATTGATAATATCTAAACATATACTCTAAATCCTTCTAATATTCTAAGCAACTTTACATTTTCATAATATGCCTTAATCATATGGCATCTTGCCGACATAAGTGTCCCGGAACCATCCAGGGTAAACATATCCTATTACTCACGGCAATGTGTACCAGTCACTCCCTGTCCACATTAAACGAGATCAATGAGCTCCAAGATAAGGCCAATGCTAGAACGCGTCGCGTATCCCTTTTGTTTTCTTAGTGAGGGAGGAATACAGTAACCCCTAAAAATCGTCCAATAGAGCAACTTCTATTGACGCAACACAAGACCTCTTGGGCTCAAACACACAAAAATAGCGTGAACATATATGGGCGACTATTTTCCATACACACCTGTGCCCCCCCCCCCCCCTTTTACTTCTTCATTCCAACTTAGTGCTCGGGAACGCTTATGTGAGCTCAGCTGTACAGCTTCTGGTTTTGTTTAATGAAATTGCGTTACTTTGTTGCAAATGATTTTCAACTTAAAGCAACACCATACATTTATCCACTATAAATTAGTGGTACTGTAAAAGACTTGTTTTCCTTGGAAAATTAAACGCGAGCGTCCACGGCAATAGAATCAATTGTCACTATCGCTCAAATGCGTATACTTCAAGCATCGGAAAAGATACGGTAAGCAGGGCAACATGTTTTTTAGACTAACACCCCAGACTTGAGAAAGTTCTCTTAACCGACGTGGGAAAATTTCTTCTAAATAAAAAAGAATGGTCTCACCAATCATGTGGGCATGATGTTTTCTCAACTTCGATGAACTCCGCACAACAGAAGAACATCACCAATGAACCGGGGCTTAGACATGGGCAGCGTTCGATTCAAAGCAGTTCTCTTGCAATTCTTTCCACAATTAATTAAAATAACAGCATGCTCGGTCGATTTATAGCGATTATAAAGTTCCGTTGCACACTAATTATTTTAATTCAATTGCCACAAGAAGCTACGTAAAATTGATTTAACCACAATGCCGCGACAACATATCCAGCACAACATTCAATTTACCTGCCAGATGCCGATAGGAAATCTGGAACTCCTCCAACTGCAGTGCCTACCGTAAGATACGTTGGTTGGTATCCTTCATTCTATTTATAAAAACCAGTGGTTTGTGGTCGGTGACCACCACAGTTGGATAGCCGAGAATGATGTGCCGAAAATGCGCCACGGCACGCACTATAGCAAGTGCCTCTTTTTCTATAGTCGCATAGTTAAATTGGGCACCCTTTAACTTCTGACTATAAAACCCCAATGGGTGCAGTACTCCATCCACTTCTTGTTGGAGCACAGCACCGATTGCATGCCCCGACGCATCCGTCGCAAGGATAAACTCCTTCTCATAGTCAGGCGTTCTTAAAATGGGTGCCTGTGATAATTTCTCTTTAACAATCTCCAATGCCCTATGGCATTCTGAATTCCATCGAAATTTGACCCCCTTTCTAGTTAAATTTGTAATCGGGGATAATAGCCCAGATAAGCCTTGCAAGAAGGGCCTATAGAAGTTCAACGAGCCAACAAGGCCTCTAACCTCCCGGACATTGCGCGGTGCTCGTAACCTCTCAATGGCCGAAACATTCTCGGGGTCAGGGTGTGACCTCTCAGCAGAGATGATGTGACCTAAATACCTTACAGCTGGTAAACAGAATTGGCATTTGCTAGGTTTAATGATGAGGCCACACCCACGAAACTTTCTGAATACCCACCTAAGAACTCGTATGTGATCGTCAAACGTGCGGGTTGAGATTAGAATATCATCTAAAAAGGTGTGGATCTCCCCCCCAATCTTCTCCTTTAGGATGGAAACTATA
>JAHWFO010046583.1:902241-938494 GCA_023313115.1 Rhysida immarginata | reverse complement strand
TGTTTCGTTGTGGAAAAAGAGTTTTATTTTATTCTCAAGTTAATCATATAAACGTAATAGTCATTGTCACAACTTTTAATTAATTAAAAATTAATTCACTTCTAATAGCAGAATAGTTAAGTTGTACGACAGGAAAGAGGACGGGAGACAACAAGGATAATTCAGAAATTTTATTCGTCACAGTCTTTGTGGAAATAATATCTGGGAATTAATTTAAACATAAAATTTTTATCATAATTAATTTCCTTCTTGACTAATAATTTATGGCATAAGTTGCCTCCGAAAATTGATTCACAAAATTCAATGAAATAAAAAGTTCAAATAGTTAAGATTATATAATCATCCATGACAATGCGGGAACGTTAAATTGTTAAATATCAGGCTGCGAGTCGGGGACTTCTTCCTGTGGCAATTTCCATGACGACCGCTCACCAGACGTGGAATTTGAAGTCGTGGAAGGGCGCAGACCTCGAAGATAGGCTGGGTAGTTGACTTCCAAGACGCTCAGTGCGAATGATGAGGGGCGATACGAGGCAACCGTCGGACATGCTAACGGCGACCTATAAAGGTTTGACGATCCGGAGTAGGTCACTAAAAAACATGAAAGCACATGCATTAAAATTAAGTCGACCAATCTGGCTTAACTCTAGTCTAAGATCATGGAAAGAACAGTCAATGATTAAAATGACGCTACCAAACGCCGACACGCTGCCTACCAAGCGCGGTAGGCCGTGAATGCGCAGGGACGACGCTGGCCTGGAGAGTCCTCCGGAATCGTAGAAGGATGAATGGGCTCGGCGGGCGAAACTTCCTTTTCGTCCGGGGTCAGGAGAACAGATGCCTCGGCGAGTTCGCTATCTCCTGCATATGCTCGCTCCACTGACGGGTCGCTATAACAGGGAACGTGTAATTCGTGCCGAACGGCTCATGAGAGAGAATAATATTACGAGGAACATCAATGTTCGGTAATAAGCCTTCAAGAACAGTTCTTGCTGGCCTGAACTATGCTTATGAACACGTGGAAAGATGGGGGCACATATTTGCCCCTGAGTCCGTTCCTCCTCTAGGGAAGGAGGAGGAACGGACTCAGGGGCAACGGCTTCTCGCACTACTCCTCGTCTTGCTCCAGTATTCTCTGACGGGTATAACCAATGAGGTGAATAAAAGAACACATTCACATCATTGGGTACGTAGAACACTCGAGTTGCTCGCCGAACCGAACTACCGGCGTTTTCTCTTAACCTCGGGGAACGACTTCTTTTTTCAAATAACCGTTCTCTTGCATAACGGGAGGGACGACCGTTGCTCACGAAACTTCTAGAGCCAACTCCACGCACTTTGTTCGTAACTGGTCTGGTTAATTTCTCCTTTGGCCCAGCACGCTCCTTCGGTTTGCTTCCTCTCCATTCCGAAGCCCGTCTTTTTTTCTCTCTCTTTTAAATCCTCGTTCCTGACGTCTGACTTCCTTCCCCCGCCGTTCGACCAATCCCCCGCTGTTCGACCAATCGCTCTTCCTCTCGGCTTCTCTTCGGGATCGTTGACTCTTCTCGGCGGGGTCCGGCCGCTCATTCTCTTGCTCTTTTCCTTTCTTCATTTTCACTGTCGCCTTCGTTTTTCCTCTTACATCGATAAAACGAGGTGACAGTTATTTTCATGATAAATTTTGTTTTCTATTTGAAAGGTGTCAACGATGATACTGAAACTGTAACGATTCGGGGAGGATTACGTGTTGTTTTTGGTCCAGGTTGGAAACCTCAAAAAGGCATTGGACATGAAGGTCACGTGGGAACCGTCGTTGGGAATCCTTCACCCAATGATGGAAATTTTATAGTTCAATGGGATTCTGGTCATCGATCCAGCTTCAATATACGCACCATGCCATTTCCCCTGTTAGTTTTGGATAATGCGCCTACGGGTAAGTAAAAAATGAGAAAACACTAAGAAATTTATTCTTAAAGTAAAAATTATATTTATAGTGATAACGTTTACGCTATCTTAGAATTAATTTATGAAGACTGCCCTCTAAATACTGAAATTGATACTACACATGCAGAACGGCACAGAATCTGAATGAAAACAAGCGTTAGACCACAAATCGGCTAGAGTGGAAATCAGAACGTTTCTGGTAGAAATGTTAGAATCTAGAAGCTAGATGCAATAGATAGGTGCAGTGAAATTAACAGCCATAAAATTAAAATAACTGAAACTGGAAGAAATCAAAAAACTTTATTTATTACCTGCTGAAGAAAGGTTACAATCATATTTATTATTAGACTCTCCAAGGGCTCACACTTCTTCCGCTGGACAACACGAGTCAAAATGCTGGACATACATGTCATTTGCTGGACAAATCATTTATTTTTTCTTTGTGATATTTACATGTAATGATTTATATAATTCAAGGTCTTTGTATACATGGTGAGTCAAAAGTTTATTACTCCCCCCCCCCCATAAAATTTCAAAACGAGTGGAGATATTACTCCCCGTTACAGGTAGAGAAAAATTTCCAATTGTACAGTTCTAGAGCTCAAAACGCTGATTTTGGCCATCATGCTGAAATCTCATGGGGCGGTACTGCACTTTAAAGGCAAGTTATCTAAAAAGTCTGAGACGAAGCCATTCAAAATCATTTGTGTACCTTACTCCTGTAAGGCAACCGCCGTAGAAAACAGGTCCCACCAAGACGCCATTCTATAGTAAACACACATTCATTCTCCATCGAGCGGCTATAGTGTGTTTATTTTAATCTCTCTCTATTTCTCTTCTTATTTTTTTTATTATTTTTTTTTATTTTTTATTTTTTTTGTTAAATCAGCGTTTTGAACTCTACAACTGTACAACTGGAAACTTTTCTCTACCTTTAATGGGTACAAAGTTACAAATTGCAAGGTGCAAAATTCGAGGTTAAAGGTCAAATTTGACATCACCATCTGCACTCCTTTTGACTCACGTGTATGTGAAATCTGGAGGCCTTGCACTACATTTCACATTTTATTGATGAAAAAAAATCCACCAAAAGGTTTGCTCATTGTAAATAATCATATATTTAACTTCAAATATATTTTGCAGCTATTCATTCCATCACCTTGACAAAGCTGGGAAAAGATGGTGAAATGGTGAAACCGATTGGTGGATTTTTTAAAATGATAATGTTTCATCTTAGTTTCTCATAGCCGATCCTCGCAGCATCTTATCGACATGGCTGATTCCTACCAACTGATGCAGAAGAATTTTACTCTTAACGAGCGCGGAGTACTTCCTGATCTTTACTTTACATCCGATCATAACAATATAGTTATCCCTGCATTTGATCCAATTCTGCCTGAAGATGCCCATCCCACTCTTATCTCTGAGATTTCCCTATTTCTGACTATAAGCCTAAAGTAACATCAACCGTATACCAGACTTTAGAAGATGTAAGATTATGGACATCCAAGAAAATCTTTATTATGCTTTGGGACCAGTTCAGTTTCATTTCACCAATATCAATGAAGCATTTGATTGTTTTCTTCACACTATTCGTGAAGTTGTGTTGCAGCGAATACCTATGAAGAAAATCGGACAGTCGACTTTCCCCTCCTGGTTTCTGGATATCTGAAACAGCTGGTCTTCATGAAAAAGGCTGCATATAAGAATTACAAATTATCGGGCACAAAGCCGATTATGATGAGTTTAAGCGGTGGCGTTCCATCTGCAAGGAGGTGACCTCGCATTGTTACTCTTCTTACATCGCTCATGTTAATTCCACGATCCCTTTAAACTTTAGGTCATTCTGGAGTTTTGCGAAGGGGAAATGGGTAATGCCTCAGTGCCTCAAATAGTTTCAGATTCCATGGTCGTTCTGAAACGTCTTCCGCAGGCGTTTGTAACCTCTTCGCCGAGTTTTTCTCTTCAATCTCTCTTTAAAGAACCCTTGCGAGGCAAAATTTGTGGCCCCAAAAACGCCATCCTGATATGGCCATACTAGTTGAAAGGGATGTTAATACCAACCAAACCAAACCTCCGAATAGCATGTGGAATCTTTGACGTCACCGGCTAAGATTGCTCCTTTCCTCCTGGCCTGATCTGACTAACCTTTTTTATTCAATCATGTATAAAACGAACAAACTACACAGCACTAGCGATGCTAGCAGGTTCAGCAGCGAGAAGACGAACGCATCATAAGTGGCTCGGTGCAGTAGTGATTTTGTGTTTATGTTAGTTATAGTTGCGAGTTACGAATTGATAGTGTCTTCTATCTTTTCAGCTATCCACTGTAACAGCGGGAAAAGTATTAGGATGTTAATTCGTTCGTTTTCCGACCCTAGTTTGTAGAAAAATTTATTTTCTCTTTTTCAAGCAAAGAATATTGTAATTTTAAAAAATAAACCGAAAATTAATAGATTCGAAGAAAGGTTTAAATCAACGTTAAAATAGGTTAAAGTAGGATGGTTTAATTTTTTTTTTACCTTCAATTAATTTTTATATTATTTTCAGAGGTTTGGAGTGTAAAAAATGTCTCTTAAAAGCTTTAACATCTATGTACATCATATACGATATTTTATTCTGTACATATTCTAAAAATGCTTATATTTTTTCCTGACTCTAGGTGCAAAACATCCTAATGTTAAATGCAATGAATGCCGCGAGGTTGACTGCGCAGGATTCAGGTGGAAGTGCACTAGATGTTTCAATTTCGATTTATGCAGCCGATGTTACATGAACGATAAACACAGTCTTAAACACTGCTTTTGGAGAATTAATAATTCAGAAGCTGCTTGGTGAGTGTTTACAATTCTTTATTTAAGTATAAAAATAACGAGAACCTCACTTTTTTTCCCCTCTCTCATGTGGCAATTATTTAACGACGCAATTTTTTTTTTTTAAAACGTAAAAATTTTTTTATCTACAAATTTTGAACTATTAATTCAAATCTTGTTCTTCGAAACAAGCTGTAAAATATACCCAGTACTAAAACATTTAATGTATGTTGATTGTGGTCTTGGAAAACCAAAGGGCAAAATCATACATGTAGTTGTCATTTTAATTTCTCCTTAAACTATCGTTTCTTGAGTAATTTCATTTTTGGCAGGGTTTGGACAGCATGGGTCCTGGACGGTATTTGCTTAATTAATTTTATCTTAATTTCAAATTAATGTAACTCAATTTTATCTTTAATTAAAAACAAATCTTATTCATAAAAACAACTTTTATTTTTTCGCTTTGCTTAAGCGCGTTTTTTGATAACTGAGCTTATGAATCCGTTAAGACGAAATAAATAAAACATTCCTACATTCTTCTCCAGTGAATTTTTTAATCGCTGAAACCATGTTAAATGCTTCTTTCAACATGACCTTTCGTCTATATACTTCATTTAATATTCCAAATAATTACAAATAATATGAACTAATGAAAAATTATTTACGCATATAATTTCATTTGGGGATTTTTACTAGATAGATAGAATGGAATTTTTTAACAAAAGTTTTTATTGTAGTTGTTGTTGAAGGTTTGCTTCTTCCATATATTAATTAGTTTCTAATAGTGTTCCGAATTTTCCACATCTTACTTAAAAGCTATGTACTGTACATTTTTGATTATCATTAAACTAATCTTTGTAATATAATGCTAAAGGAAAAAGTATAGAAGATATGTGACGGGGTTTTAAGTAATTAATATCATATTATTAATTTCTGTATTCAATGAAAATTAAGAATTAATGTAATGTCATTGTTATCAGGCGAAAAATGCCAGCCCGGTATGACAGTCGTCAGGTCTTGGCACGTGGAATATTCATAGGTGCTAAGGTTTTTCAATGCGATGTTATTTTAGGTGAGTGATGTGGTTTTTCATGCTTTATACAATCTTTAACACAAAACTCACGATGTACATTGAAAGGTTAAACTTTAAGAAAACAAAATTTAATATTTGAAAACAGAACCTAAAAAAATCATATACAATTCATAGTAAATATTAATCAATCAGAAAACATAAAAATAAAAAAAAACAATAGTTGACAAATACAGGGTCTTTACAATTAAAGTTCCATTTTGACATGGCCATAAAAAAAACTACTGGACCAAAAGCTATAATACTTGGTAATATTATGGGAAGTTCAAACCCACCAAAAAAAAATTAGTTCAAAAGGTCACCACCAGCATGGAATGGCGCTCTATGCAATATTTGTATACGAAATTAGACACGAAGACACAATCAACATGCTTTCAGTAAATGGTGGAGGCCACATTCAACATGTAACTAATTTTAGTAATGACTAGAAGAGGTACCCGGCGTTGCCCGGGATAATTACACTTGCACAAACTTTTCCTTGCATTGTTGGTCATGAGATATATATTGTTGGTTCATGCAGTGTGTTTGTGAATTGCGTGCTGATACCATTGTTGATACCTATTGTTGTACCAACTTTGTCTTGCATTGTTGGTCATGCGATATTTCTCATTAATATGCCTTGCCATAACCATGAATATCGATTTTATATCAATAATTATTATTTTTTCGAAATCTGAAGTAGACAGTGACCTTCCTCATGCTTTGAAGGTCATGTATGCGAAATTTCATCAAGATCGGAATAAAACTGTAGATTTGTATAAAATACGTACCCACAGATCCACAGACAAACATCCTTCTTTATATATATAGATAGATAGATTAAAGACTTGTTAACCTGTGTCTCGTGTCTAATTTCGTATACGAATATTTCATAGAGCGCCATTCCATGCTGGTGGTGACCTTTTGAACTAATTTTTTTTTTTGGTAGGTATGAAGTTCCCATGCCCTCTTGTATAATATTACCAAGTATTATAGCTTTTGGTCCAGTAGTTTTTTTATATGGCCATATCAAAATGGAACCCTAATTATAAAGACCCTGTATATTATAAAAATAATTAATTTTAAAACCATTAAATAAATAAATATATGCAGGGTGTCCTATAAAGGATTGACAGTTTTCAAATGCAATAGCAGGCAAACGGTGACAGTTATTAAAATTATCCTTACAGAAGAATAACGTGCGAATTCAGGAATTTGTTTTGGTAAGTTTCCTTTTTGTTAGTGCTAAATTTCACCTACAGGTGGAGTTTCGGTTTCTGACTCTGTTAATCATTGCAAATTTTTGTAAATCAACATCACAGTGTTCTCGAAATGTTCACAATCTGTCGCAATCGCGTCTTAAGCGTAGTCTACAAAATTAGTGGACACGTTTTGCAGTCCTTATTGGAATAGCTTCACTTCATGACTGATGGTTTGCTCCAGTTCCGCAAGCATGGTAGGATTCTTCGTTACAATAACTGAATCATTCAAATTGTCCCAAATGAAGAAATCGCACGGATTGAGATCCGGTGAATACGGTGGCCATTCCATACTTCTGATTTGGTTTGGTATGCCCAAAAAGTATGGAGAATGTGATTGTTTTGAAATATCTTCATATCACAAGTTGTGAAAATTATTATCTTAAAATATAAAGTGTTTTGTCAGTGTCATATCACGCAAATCCGGACTTTTCATTGGCAAATGAAACAATTGACGCAATAAAAGTGAATGACGTGTCAAAAGTAAACAATTAAAAATCTTTCTTTTTAAGAATACAAGGGTCTTGTGCCCGGCACAACCGAGCAGAGGCAATATGCGACGTTAAACACACCCATAGATTATACGAAGGAAATTTAGTAATTCCCATGTCCAGGATGCTGCCTTTGCATAGCAACTCTACTTGTTGCGATTGAATGGTGGTATTACAGGTTGAAGTCACATTCAGATCCAAGTCCAGCTTGAACATTAAATGTCCCCCCCCCCCCCCCATCGCTGCAATTCCATTCGTTGCCAGGGCAATCTTGCCTTTCAATCGAACAGTCGCCAGCACTTCTTCCAGCAAAAATGATTTATTGGCTTCTCCAGGACCGTCTAAGAAAAGTAGTCTCCCTCATGGCGTCTCGCTGCGTACCGCATTTAATGTGATTATACACAATCGGCTGTTACTCATTTAAAAGCGATGTTTGATCAACCAACTCTTGCAGTTCTGCCCTGGAGTATGCAGTCTCCAGCGATACCAGTGGATTTGAATCATGGAACGCTTCAACTTCTGGGTCAGCGAACTGATGCAATTGAGGTAAATCTGGATATTCCTTGAGTCGGCGTTCAATGTTCGTCAGGTATTGGTCCAACTCTTTTAATGTGAGATACAGCACTCGGAGATTGGCTGCATCTGAGTTGAGTTGATGCTGATAGTCTTCCGACAACGCGTCTGCACAACTATTCCACATTCACTTAGGTTGCTGGGGCTACATTAAGCCAAAATGATTGCAAATAGATGTCTGGTTGTTGAATTATCTGAAAACCAATTGTTTCACGCATGCAACGAAGCCATTCCTCATCGTTCTCTAGCAGCCCTAGAGCTTTTGCAGCCTCCTGGAAAGTATCTTGCAATACACCAATAACTCTTTGAAGATCTTCAAATGACTTTGGACCACAAACATAGCATAGCAATCAATCCAGCCTACTTTCATATCCGTTGGATTCGCATAGGCTTCTTCAACCTCCGCGATTGTCTGAAATTTTCGCTTTTTCGGCGCTATTACCCTATTCATTGGGAATCGTTAATCACACTGTTACATGCATCAAATTATTGAGTTGTTTTTCGAATCTCCCGCACGTACAATTGAAGGAGATAACGACTTACTATTGGTGACTGGTCTTAACAGTCAATGAAAACTCCGAATCTGAAAATTTGAAAATTTAGTGAATTTGCGTGATAAAGCATTTTACGCTAATTTTAATGAACACTGTGTTATATTGTTAAAAAGAAAGGAGATTTTTAATTGTTTACTTTTGTTGCGTCAATTGTTTCACTTGACAATGAAAAGTCCGGATTTGCGTGATATGACAGACTGACAAAGCATCCGCTTACCCTTCACATATACGGATTATATTTACAGACTGACATATTTCCCCTATATATTAAGACTAGACCGCTTACCCTTCACATGACGGATTATATTTACTAAGTGTGTGGAGGCCTTCTTAGTGGAGGCCTTCTCTCTCGGTGGTTACGATTCTACGGAATTGGAACTTAACTAAAAAATCTGTACTGAACATTTTTCAGTTTATTTAATTCACAACAATGACTGAGTATTGTCTTACCACAACAATTCCTGGCTTCGGATTGTTGTAACTTCTTTGTTGGCTTCAGTAGACAGCACGGTGTATATACATGTACAGGGTGTATCAGGTTCGATGGTCATAAAGTACCGAGCGTGATCCTTTGCATGATTACAAACTTAAAATTCCTTATCGAAAATGTCGAAAATTCAAAATTTAAATTGCGTCTTTACATCATTTATGAACTTTCCCCACCAGTAGTTCATTAAATTCAAAGGGGTGATTACAATTAAATCGGCGGCAATTGTTGAGATTAAATGACGTTTTCGACAGGTTTTCAGCAAACTTCGCGTGATGTTTAGACCCTTAACATTTGGGTTTTGAACATTGTGCATAAGGAACTTTAAGTTTGTAATCATGCAAAGGATCACGCTAGGTACTTTATGACCATCGAACCTGATACAACCTGTTTATAGACGGGGTGCGAAGGAAGTAGAAACGCGCATGCACCACTTTCTGTGCCTTCTTTCACTTCCGACTTTAGAATTTCTGAGGAAGGAAAGAGTAAAGAAGGAAAAATTTAACAAACAAATAATAGATAATGAACTGGCCCTTAGTATATTAGATGATGCGATTAGATGGTTAATAATGCTGATATGCAAATTATATTTGTTCGCAAAATTAAAAAAAAAAACGCAAATCAGAAAATAATTAAAAGAACTCCCATGCTTTGACTATAAGAAATGTTTTTATTGTTGCATTACTTTTGCAGGGATTTTATTTGTAAATAATTTTTAACTCAATTAATTCATAGGTGACCAATTTGTGCAATTAGCTACGAACGGCGACGTCGAACAAATAGCATATGTTTTGCAACTATCACCTACAATTGTACGTATTTGAATTTCTTATTGTATTTTATTAAAAATCTTAGTTTTTACGGTCATTGTTAGTGATATTAGATATTGTTAGTGATTTCTACCTAAAATGTTTGATAATTTAAACTATGTTGCATTTAAAATAATTTAGAATATGTTGCGTTAAAATACGTCTCATCTTTCTTTTCGTCTGTTGCTAAGATGATTTTGATCACTTTCACAACACAAATATAACTGAACAATTAAACTAATAGAAATTAACGTTAATTCATAGTTTAACAATTATATTTTATTACGATAACTGAATTCAATTTCTAGATTTTATACACGATTTAAGTAATGGGAAGAAAATGAGGTGCATTAAATTTGCAACATGAATGTTTGACTGTCATTGAACATAAAAATCTATGAAAAGCTTATGGTATTTTTAAGTGCCCTTCTGAATCGAAATATGTCTCCTTTTTAACAAGAATTTCAATATATGATGCAGGAAAATTGATGAATATCAGTCAGGTTTGCAATCGAAAGAGAGCAGCTGGAACCAAAGAATTGCATTGTTCAATGTATGCCAATTTCAGTGAGGAGCAATGTCTGGCATCGATTTCATGGGCAAAGGATTTTAAATAGATAGTGAATATTGTGTGTTATTAAAGTACTCTTATACAGCGTGTCCTTAAAGTTATGGTGGGTTTTCAGGCTCTAATTTCAACAAAAAAAAAAAAATCAAAGGGAAACGATGGAAGCTCCGAGTCGGCGGTGTTGCTTTATGCGAGCGCACAGAGTCTTTATCCAAGGACTCTGCGCGCGTATGCTAACAATGACACCTTTGTCTCCACTTATGGAAAGGTTCAGCATCACGATATCAGTGTAGTCACAGTATAGAAACAAATAAAACTGCTTTTTTTCTATATTATGGTTTAGTTTTGCGCTATGACAATTAGATGGCTGCACCAAGGATTAAAAAGTCAGGTGTGTTTTTTGCTCTGAAGGTGTGCCAGAAGTAAAAATCCACCGAAGACTTTCAGCACAATATGGAGGCAACGTTTTACCAGGAAGAAGTATATACGAATGGATCGAGAAATCCACGGTCGATTCATCTTAGACAAGCAAGTGAAGGAAGCGGTGCATGAATGGCTTGCTACTCAACCAGAGACATCTGCGGGAATCCAAAAGCTTATAAAATACTGGAACAAATTTATTGAAAAGCACGGGGACTATGTTGAAAAATGATAGCACTGTAAGGTCTCCGAGTTTATTGAAATAGATTATAAAATCGTGTGCGGATTTAACGGGAAGATTAATGCATGTGGAGAGAAACAAAACGACAAAACATTACTCATTCAGGTTAGAGACCTCCTAGATGCTAACCAATTACAGATTATAATTAATGTTAACGAGTATCCTGAAAGAACGGGTTGTTATCGATGAATCGTGATCTCGACGGGGCTATCTCTCCAGCCAGGACGGCAAGTTGCGGCCCACAGTTGTTGGAAAGGTCAATAGCTGCTATCTCCGCTAATCCCTTTGTGGATGCCAACGGTAGGTGCGAAATGGCTATCGCTTCAGGATGATCGCTCGTCGAAATTGCTCCCTCGTTGCCGTTTTCGACTGTCACCCTTTCGCTCCATGGCTAGCGGCGATTCCACCATCGGGTTAATTGCATTGAAATCTGAACGCCGGTAATAAACAGTTCGATAGGCAAATCGGGCACCTGAAGATAAGTTAATATTGAGGTTATATATTTTTTACAGTTCTATTACGATTACCTCGTGAGTAAAGTCTTTTGAAAACGTATGGCTTCTGGGCTAACGCTCTTGCAAACGTTTCTCCTTGTCACCAGATAACGTCGTCGCCGTCGTGGCTGCGTCGTGGCTCAGGAAAATTCCGCTCCTCCTTTGATTTGACAAGCTTTCGCTTGGTCGATGCGATACAATAACAGTTCCTAATGTCTTCCGACTTGAATTTACCTTCCAAAAGTGAAAGGCGACGGGGGCGGGAGACTTAATTCTATTGCCTTGGTTAGCTCGGCGACGCTGTCGAGACCCCACAGCTCGAATCGGCGGGGTGGCTTTTTCCCTAAGTTTTTCCTTATTGGCGGGCTTTCCATTTTCTCTCTTCTCGCTGGAGTATTTACAGCTTCGGCTTCAGCTTGATTATGTATGCAATTCTTCCCCAAAACGGCGGCTTCTTTCTTCGTTCGCTCTCCGGGTTGAGCGATTTCGTCCCGGAGGGGAAGACCGAAGCGGGCGTCGGCGAGTAGCTAATTGTTGGCTCGATGCCATGTCGCCCGAGTCGACGATGATTCGGCTTTCGCCTGGCTCTGACGACTTGACACAATACTTGTTTGTTTTGTTTATTCTGGTTGCCCTGTCGTTTTAAAAGTAAACCAGAAAATTTTCTTCTTCTGGTACAGAGGTTAGATCATTGCCAAGTGCCCCCCCCCCCTCCCCCAGCGATTAGCTGGGCGCTTATTCCATCTAGAGAATTTGGCGCCATCCTAGGTAAAATAACGACTGCTACAAGATGACAGTTGCAGCCGGGACCGACGGCTTAACTCCATCGATTCAGCGAACCGATCGGTCAGACAACCAGGCCGCGACCACCCCCTGAAAAAAATTTACTATTATATATGTGTTTGTCAACTCAGAAATATATATTTCCTAATTTAGGAATCCTAAAATAAGCATATTTATATAATTTTGAAATGAAAAATGGAAAATTTTTATTGATAAACCTTGAAATGATTTTTGAAATCTGAAAAATTCCATCAAGTTGCTAATACAGACATAAACAAATTTTGGGATAACAAATCATGGATACGCAGAAATGTACCGAAGGATAAACTAAATTCATCGTTCGAATGACTTGGACGATAAATGTATTGTATTAGAAGGAAACAAAATTTTACATCGCCATCCCCTCGGGGGGGGGGGATATTATGGGAAGGCGTTATTGTTCAGGTGTTTTAATCAAATTGCAGCTATCTTACGATTTCTAGCGTTATGATTAAATAAAAATTTACTTCTAGGTAGATTTCCAAAGTCAAGGAAAAACCGCTCTGCAACAAGCTAGCTTCGCAGGCCATATATTGACTGTGGAGATTCTCCTCGCTAATACTCCGAAAGCCAACACAGAGATTGCAGACGAAGGAGGATTTACTGCTCTTCATTATGCAGCTTTTGGGTAACATCTTTTCTCTACTCTATCTTAACTATTTTGAGATGAAGTTCATGTTGAGATAAAAATAACAATTTCTAAATATAATCTGTACGTTTAGAAGTGCAGTTCGGTAATATCCCAATTACAATTTTTTTTATTAAATTTTAAATTTTTCTTGAATCCCAGAATATTCACAGGACCATGAGAACCGAATCGGAGAATAAACTTGAATTTAGTTTAAATTCTCCGAAGAAGAAACTGTAACAGAAATTATTTTTTATAATGAAAAATCATAATTTTCACTAACATGAAGAAAGCATGTTTCATAATTCTTGTGAAACTGCCTTCCAGAAATTGCCATTCCACGTTTTTGTAATTTGTTAGGCCATTATTATTGTCATTAGTACATTTTAGATAATGAATCGCACTTTCAGTTTGTTGCCTAGGCGATTCAACTATAGATTAGTTACAGGGTGTCCAGCCAACACCACCTAAAAACAAAACCTGCGTCATCAAACGAGCGCTGGCAAACACTTGTTATAATCAATAGTCGCGCTCACAACCTCCTTACTTTTCTCACTTTTTTCACTTATCTTGATTAAGACACTTTCAGTGACGTCATTTTGAGGAAAGCGAAGTCTCAAAAGTGACTTTTATGAAAGCAAGTCAGTGCTCACTTTCCCCCCTGCTTTTGTTACTTTTCTGGCTTTACAGCTACAAACTTCCGGTTTAGTGGTAGCCATATTGAATCGCCGCTTCGCTCGTTTCGATGACTGCCCACCGATAACTTAAAGGCGTAAGTAACGTATTTAACGTTGTAAAATTTGTTAGTTATAAATTAAGGAATAATAAAACCATGGAGAACAATAAAAAACATTTTCCACAATCAATAAATCACTTACTATTTTTCAAACAATTTCAATATGTTCATCATGCTATTTATGGCTGACGATGCAAAGTAACAAAAGCAGCAAAAGTGATCTTTTCTCTTCCGGTTTCATTCGCAATGAATCTATTTTCCTTGCTTTTCAAAAGCAAAGACAAAGTCACTTTCCCTTAAGTGAAAGGTATTGAATGCGACCAATGGTTTTTCGTTTGTTGTAAACAATGAAGGCTGAATTATCAGTCCTCGTTTGATGACGCAGTCAACAGGCAGGGAGCAGGCCTTGTTTTTAGGTGGCGTTGGTGCAGCAAAGGACTCCCTGATTTTAGGTGTAAATATCTCGGAAACAGATCGATAGAAGAATGAAACAAGTGGTATGGTTATTTGGAAAATAATCTGATGCGGAAGTTTCGAAATTAGTTACAAATTGTTACAAATGTTGCCGACAGTTGACGCTGTACGTAGCGCACTGAAATTTCGTTCTGTGTTTGCACCACCTCTGTGTTGCGAAAGGTGCACATTTTGAATCGATTGAGATGTCATTGCAATGGCTGCTTGCAAAGGACAGTTTATAGCCTATTTCTCGGGCACACGTACTCTCAGAATTTGCAGGTAAGTGAAATAATTTGAGACGCAGGGAAGGGAGGCATTTCTGTCGGATATGAAATGTTTTTGATCTTCAAAAGAATATTTTACTTTATGATGCCCAAAAGAAACTTTTTAAAAAAATTTTCTATTTGGAGTGACGGAAATATAATTGTGTTCCATAACTCGATGAATTTTTCGTATTTACTTATTACGAATGGTCACAATGTACAGTATTAACTCTCCTGCATTGTATAAAATCTTAATGATGAAAGCACTGATCTACAATAGAGAATCGCTAGGAAACAATTAACACAGACAAGTGCATCTTCCTATTATCTGGTATTGAGTTACTTAGAATCCGCGTGTTATGTGGTATTTAGTTTATTGTAACTGTTAGAATGCCTCTTTTTTATTGCGGCATTTGACTTACTTTACTTCTTCGCTTTTAAACACATTTTATAAATCTATTATCCGTTACTAATAATTTTAGCTTTCAAGATATGAGGGGAAGTCAATAATTAAGGTGCAAATGGATATAGAAATGAAACAAATAAGAATATTGACTTGAAAACTACTTTTATTTCTCCGCATAATCTCCCTGTACAATGAGGCACTTGTTTCACAAGCAACCTCAAAACCAGCAGCATAAAATTCTTTTGGCTGCTGTCTGAACCAAGCAGTGACTTTTATACATCTTCATCATCCGGGAAAGTGATGCTCACAGTCTTCTGGGATCACTAAGCATATTGCTTACTACATTCCGGCAGCGAGAGTACATTATGAAACTTTGTAATGCCATTCGACGGAAGCAATCATAACTCCTCATCAAAGGTGTGTTGTTATTGCATGATAACACGCGTCCTCATGTTGAAAGCAAGACAACTGAGATGCTGCGAAAGTTCAACTGGGAAGTTTTCGAGCATCCTCCGTATAGCCCTTACCTTGCTCCAAACGACTTACATTTGTTCGGCTACAAGCTATACAAACGAAAGTTACCACTTGGTTCGGACAGCAGCCCAAAGAATTTATGATGCTGGTTTTGAGGAACTTGTGAAACGATGGGACAAGTGCCTCATTGTACAGGGAGATTATACGGAGAAATAAAAGTAGTTTTCAAATCAATACTCTTTATTTCTTTCATTTCTTTATCCATTTCTAACTTACTTACTGACTTCCCCTCGTACAATTTTTGAGTTGTTTATAAGTTGCTAAAAGAAATCTTTTTTTCATGTAGTAATCAACCGTCAGTAATGGAATTACTGTTAAAGGCAGGAGCCAACGTCAACGCTACAAGTCTATCGATGCGTACAGCTCTTCACATTGCAATCGATAAAAATTGGATTGAATGTGTAAAAATCTTGGTACAATATAACAGCAATACAAGCATAGGAGTGAGTAGAATGAAAATATATAATTTTCTTAAAAAAAACTGGTAAAAAAAAAACTTCAAAGTTGTATTCCTGTTTGGCTCGAAATTTCTTTATTGGGTGTGCAAATAAGTTTACAACGTTTGCTATTAGATGGCGTAACTAGCACAGAATTGATAAAGCTCTAGATTAGGAATGCCAACGCGTCTTTAAGATCTTAACCTAGAGCTTTAAGAATTGAGAATGCCAACGCGCCTTTAAGAAAGTCATTTGATAAATATAAGATATTTCGTTGAAGTGTGGACATCATTGTTTTTAAGTGCTTTGATAATGTCGAATGTTGTCCCAAAAAACAGCATATGCGGGAAATTTCGCTGCATTACTACTTTTTAAATTAAACTGGTGCTGAAATCCACCGTTTGCTTGTGGAAGCTTATGGTGAACATGCGTATAGCTGAAAACATGTGTAGAAGCTGGTTTAGACAATTCAAAAGTAATGATTTTCGTCGTGGTAAATAAAAAGCATGTTCAAAAAAAACGTTCAAAATAAGCAAAAAGATGCATTAAGAGAGAACGCGAAGACAAAGAGCGTGAAGGTGAAATAAGAGAGAAAGCGAAGACAAAGAGCATGAGAGAGAAATGTCCGGAATATGCGCAAATACATGGCAAGGGTGTTGCCCTGCTTAACAATGCCAGACCTCATGTTGCAGAAACACTTAGCTGGGATATGTTATCCCACCCGCCGTATTCACCAAACATCGCACCATCAGATCCCTGCAGAACACCCTTTCTGGAGAGCGGTTTAGTTCTCATGAGATCAAAAACTGGTTTGATGACTGAATTGCTTCCAAACAACCGAAAACTTCTTCTAACGCGGAATCCACTTATTGCCTGAAAAGTGGGGGAAGATTGTATGCTTGAATAAAATAGTTGTTTCTTTCTATAAAAACTAATTTCCTCTTTTTACCAAAAAAGGATGTATACTTATTTATACAATCAGTATTTTTGATGATATGCTTTTGTTTGTTTTTTTATTTTTTTTAATGTGGTAAATCCTCGGCTTGCAGCAAAAAATTACACTTCTTAAAAAAATGTGTTTTTTCCGCAATTGAACTCCCCCCATGTTATTTATTTCGTAACAATCCCAAATGGATTTCCCATTCTTTAATTGCTGTTTAATAGAAACTTAGCTATTTATAAATAGCAGCCAAACTCGGGAATGTCACGGGTAAATATGGAGGTTAGAACATTAGTCTGATAGCACATGGCGTTGCCTGTGACTGAACTCTGTGTAAAGGTAACTTGCCGTTGTAGCTGTACCCCCCCCCCTCCCACGATCATGAAACCTTCTGAAAATGTTTCCTTGCATTCATGGTATAATTTTCTGAAGTTCTTAGAACCACTTGGGCGGTAAAAAATGGCTCGGTTCTTGTTGCAGTCGCTTAAATAAATATCTAGTATGGTCATGTATTTCCACTTTTTTGTGATATATCGTGATGACCTCAACCTAAAAGTCTCTACCTTTATCTCTGATAATAAATTTATCGCTCTAAAATCTGACCCCTCCAATACCTTCCATAATGCTATTGTTAAAGTTGTCAATTCTTCCCCGAGGTATCGTTCATACAGTTTATGGCAGTTAGTTCACTCGTTTCCTCCTGGCCCGATCTGACTAACCTGTTTATTCAATAATGCTAATAACCCTCTATAATAGAGAAGTTTCGAGATTATTTTTTCATATAACATTAAAGAGGTAAGACGAAATAAGGAATTTAAAGTTATAGATTTTTATTTTCTTTCTTTTAAGAATTCTAATAGTTTGTTTATAAAATAATCTTATACTTTTCAGGATATAAACGGTTTTACCCCACTTCGTCTGTCAGCCAATCAAAACGTTTGCCAGGAAATTAAACAAATTGTATTGCAATCAAGGTAATTAGACGATTCATCCATTCGTAGAATAACCAAATTAATCATTATATCTAAAACGTTTTGTCAAAATAAGATCAAGTCATCGGAAAACATAATAGCATATTTTGCACTCCCTTCCAATAGAAATCCCCAAATGAGAGCGTAATGTCATATTTTGATGCACGTAATAGAAGACGTGCTAATTTAATGATTGCTCAGTGCGAATTACAATATACCGCTTAAATTCATAATATCCATAGATTTCAATATTGCTGAAAAGGACAATAATAAAATAAACGTAACTGTTGAAGCAATAAAGTAGAATTTTATGTGTCGAGGCGTTTCATTTGCACGATCATCACAGGGTTAACAGCTTCACAGTCACTGACAAATTTGTAGATATTAGCCCTGTGATGATGGTGCAAACCGAAACGTCTCGGTACTAATCTCTATCTTATTAAAAATGGAGAATCGTTGGAGCTGGAGGCAACAGAATCATTTAAAAAACTGTATGAATACCTCAGGGTACCCATTTCGAAATTTACTTTTATATTGTTCACACTGTAATGTGCTCCGAAAGGATAGTACAGTTATTACACTAACGAAAGGGCGATAGCTCTATTTTATTGACAAAACAGTTTTCAAATAAAACAATAGCAATGTCCATAAAGTTCATAGAAAAGCTACATCAGATTTCAGACTTAAACTATATTGTGTCGTGATGGCCACGTAAATATCACTTAAACTTATTGTAATAATAATTCCGTGTCTGTCATTAAACATTTTCATTTTACTTGTCGAAAACAATACAGTTACCGAGTCTGTCATAGCTATACTATAAATCGATTTTACTGCTTTGCAGGTAAACCGAACCTTTTCATTTTATTAAGAGTCAAAGTACCAGGTAACCACAAAAGTTCTTGCCGTTGGATTCTAGCACCTTGTGCCAACGTGTTTCCAATTGATCAATCCCCTGGCTGTAAAACTTGCCGGTCTTGGACTCAAAGAAGTCCGTGAGTGCCTTTTGCAGGTCTGTATCATTGGTGTACGATTTTCCAAGAATATGGAAAATGGAAAAGGTGATAATTCGTTGGAACAAGATCTGGTGAGTAAGATGGATGACACAAAGTTTCCCAGCCAAGCCGCTCTATGGTTTCCCTGGCCACCCGCGCCATATGTGGCCAGGCATTGTCATGAAGGAAGAATACCTCTTTGCGATTCACCAATGCTGGCTCCTTCTGCTGCAATACCAGTTGCACACGTTCCAACTGCTGGGAGTACAGGTCCCCAGTGATGGTTTGGCCAGGTGATAGCAGCTCGTAGTGAACCATTTGGTGTCTAGTTCTCCAGACGCAGAGCATGATCTTGCGTGGATGTAGGGGTGGCTTTGAGGTGTCAACCAATGTTTGGAACGCTTGGGAGTGTCATACAGGACCCACTTTTCGTCACTGGTAAGTGTTCGATTAAATATGGGTGCGTTACGATGTCGACAAAGCAACGACATGCAGGCTGTAACTCATTGATTCTTGTTGGATTCCGATATTGTGTGGGGTACCCACTTGCTCAACTTGTGCGTCTTTCCTAGGCTATGCAGGTGACGTTTCACTGTTTCATCAGAAACCTGATACCGTCTGGCAAGTTCCCTACATGTTAAACTGCTGTCCTCCTCTATGGCCGTTTTCAGGACCTGGCCATCTAAGGCTTGTGGTCGACCACTGCGGGGTTTATCAGAAATGGCAAATTCTCCCGACCTGAATTTCTGGAACCAATGCCTTGCGTTGCATTCATTCACAGCATCTTCCCCAAACGCAAGACATATTCGGCGACTCGATGCTGCTGCTGACAAGCCCACCTTGAAGTCATAAAGCAAACAACACCTAACCATATCCTTCGATACCTCCATTTGTTTTCACTTCTGCACGAGATGTGATTGATGTGAATGCTCATCAGCCCTGTATTTATATAGGCTAACCTTCCTGCTCCCCCCCCCCCCCCTTGATAGATTTTGGACCACACTGTCATATCTACTTTCTTTTATGGCAACATAAAAACGGCAAGAACTTTTGTGTTTACCTGGTATACTGATGCTTTTCCCCTTGAGCTAGTGCAATTCCAACTAGGGCCTGAGTCGCAATAATCGGAAGTCAGATCCCGTAGAAAATCTGTACGTAACTCATCAATAGGAGAAAGGTGGACTGTTTGAAATTCGATCGTAGCCATATTAAACAAGGGCTGGTTGACTCACCGATGACAGAGTATCATCCAAGGACAATTCAAATCACTCCTCTAAATCAATCGCTTGACATAGCCAAATCCTGCTTCAGATTTTCATATCCCCTCATGGATATCGCTTCCCGTCTGCCTTTTTGCCCCTTTATCTTAATCGAACAACGCATAAAAGATACTTTCGGTACAGGTTCCAAATTTAAGATTAACAGTCTTTCTTTCCCTAGGGGAAGGTCAATACTTAGATCTCTATATTCAATCGTCTGGCATTATCTCGTCTATATTCCTGACTCAATCGAATCGTCTTTTTGAATTCTTTGTGTCCACTTTCTTAGCAACACAATTCCGAAGTTTCTATCCGTCCACACGATTATTGTCACTGCTTATCTATAGAAACTGCAAATCTAAGTAGAAAATTCATTAACAGCTCATGGCAGATGCAATGCATTGTTACCGTCACATTTATCAACACTGTCAGTCACAATATTAAGAGCGAAATCTGAAATATAATGAGGAAAAACGGAAAAAATACAATCACTGACGAGCTCCTTCGTCACACACTTTACCTTAAAGAAAAAAACCATAATAAATAAAAGGAATAATAGCATTAACTGGCTAATGCACAATTATCAATATCAGAATATATAAACACAATGCAACACAAAATTAATTATTTTTTATTCATTAATGCAGTACCACTACCATTTGCAATAATGCCTTGCTTAAATCTACTACTACAGCTAGCAATTTGCTTTGAGCTGCCTTGTTAATACTAGACATAATGTGCACACATTTGAGAACTGTTTTGTCATGGAATCACTTCCCTTTAACCAACACAGACGACTTCCCAACTCGTTTGATAACCACAGTTTTTTTTTGAGCAATTTTATCATGACCTTTTGTCTTTCTTTATATTGACGTTGTTTGATTCCTTCACATATAAATTTGCTGGCTTTGGACTTACTTTAGAGCCGACTTTAAATATGGTGGAACAGAGGAAATTTGCGTCTCGCAAAGTGCCATCAAAGGACGTCTTTAAATAAGCATAACAGAAAGGCCTTATCTCGCATGTAGATCCCCTGTACACATATGTTCAATTTCACACCCCTTTCAATGTTTATGGCACCACCATTGACACTCTTGATATGCAGGTCAACTGGTTATACAGGGTGATTTACATCGAATGTAAAATACTTAAAGGGGGTATTATAGAGGTTAAGATAAACACAAAACGTCCTATGAACATGGGTTCAAATATGAACGATAACTGAGATATGAACAGAAATAAAAATGCCGCCACCAAGATCAACAAGTTAATAACTCAGGTTCTGTAAAGCCTAGATTAATGCAATTTGGGGGAATAACAAGGTACATAAGACTGTATATACCGTTAAAATTTGATTGAATTCCAACGAGAAGTTTCCGAGTTACACAGTCAAAATTGTGACAAGTGCTAGTTAGTACTCACAAGTGAACACGTATTATGATGTTGAATGAGTAACTTGGAAACTTCTTGTTAAAATTAGATCAAATTTTAAAGGTGTACACAGTCTTATGTACTCTGTTATTCCTCCAAATTTCATTAATCTAGGCTGTACAGAATCTGAGTTATTAACTTGTTGATCTTGGTGGCGGCATTTTTAGTTCTGTTCATATCTCAGTTATCGTTCATATTTGAACCCATGTTCATAGGACGTTTTGTGTTTATCTTAACCTCTATAATACCCCCTTTAAGTATTTTACATTCGATGTAAATCACCCTGTATACTTGGAAGGCTTCCTCGTCGATGAAGGACACCTGTCTGCCAGTGTCAACCAGCATTTTCAGAGGTTTTCCTTGAACTTCAATGATAACTCTATATAGGTTGTACTCATCACAAGTGATATCTTATGCTATTAACATTGTAGAATTGCTTCTTTTGAAAGTGATGTTTATGGTATGTACTTTTTTTAGGACAGTCTCTGGCAAGATGCCCGCTCTCGTTGCAATTGTAGCATCAAGACTGCGAGCTACTGGTTCATGCTTGCTTTCCTGGTTTACTAGCTTGCCCACCTGCTCGGCTGAATACTAATCGACTTTTTGATGTCGTCAATTTGCTTTTAAAGATCCTTAAGTTCTTAGTTTCTTGATGGAAGCTGGTTTGCTAGCCATATCTTGTGCTTTGGCCTTAGCCCCTGGGCTATCAAATATGGTCTTTAATTCGGACACACAAATTATTCTGAGGACACCTTCTTCTCAAGTTCCTCAGATTTATAATTACAGGCCTTCTTATAATATTTGGGTGCACCCACCATTAATACTTTTCAGTGTTGAAGGAGTATGCTATAACAATTCCTCACACTTATCGTGCCATGTACGAGAGGTTTTCGAACAGTCTGCGCCTTCAAAATAGACGTATGTTGAGTTTTCAGTCGTTCATTCTGTACATTGATAATGCCCCACCTTAACTTTTACAGTTGCATAGTACTTTAAGGAATGTAATTTAACAATTATGTACGATCATGTATCCGAATTCTTTTCCAGAAATAAATAAATAAATAAATAGATGCGTGTATGTCTGGCCTATTTCGTGACATCAATTTTGGGGTTTTCAGCAGACAACACTTTTGGGGTTTTCATTTTCGGATAATAAATTTTCCCGGATAATATGTGCTTTTTTCCTGAACCCCTTAAAACACGTATTAATGGGGTTCGACTGTATTTGCAAGCCTTGTGGTTTTTCTCAATAACATCATAATAATCGGAAAGGAAAGGTTATCAACAATTAAAAACTGATTGCTTATCAAACATTACGTAAAGTAGCATTATACTGTAATATTTTTTATGTCCTCAGCAGTCAAGAAAAAATGATTCTGAATTTCTCTTATTCATGTACGGGTGAAGGATTTAGATACGAATACTAAACGAATTCATATATTTTTTTAATGCCATTTCTCCCATCAAGTAATACAATTCCACTTATAGTTTCAGGGTTGCTAAAGAAGCATTCGAAGTTAATCAACCAGCTCGGGGTAAATATGCTGTTATATTGAATGTAAATTAAAATATAGTTAAATTATTTAATTGATGTTAAAAACAAATTTGTTAACATGTAATCATTAATGATCTTACCATATCCTCTAGGCTTAAATTAATTAATGAAACAACAAACACTGCATATCAACTAACGTTTTCAGCTTTATACCGTATAGGGTATCCACATGAAACCTCCCTGTTAAAAATCTTTATTGTAAGGAAACTATTAGTCCCAGAGATTGCGATTTTGCGGTGTCACGAAGAGCAACTCCAAAAGTTGATGACTCTCTACGAATGAACTCTTTTGGGCTTTTAGTGAAGGCCTCCCTGATTTCATCCATAGGTGCGTTTCTTGCCGGAGCCAGGCTGTCGGTTAACACACCCCATGTGGCTAAAAACTTATCAAACTTTACGTCTGGTGGCTTCTGTTCGTACGTTCGTCGGAAATTCCTTTGGACGGTAATTGATGATTTTGTTTCAGCGTACCACACCAAGCACTGAGCTCTCTCTTGTGCTGTCGCCATTTTTGCTAATCATTTAACACTTGCAACAAAAGAATACAAAATTTTTTTTCAGTTGCTGTTCATGACACTGCAAAGTGTAAATCTCTAGGACTAATAGTTTTCCTTGTAATTAATGTTATTCTTAACAAATCGGGGAGGTTTCATATGGACATCCTGTATATACCCCTAAAACACCAATAATTTGATTATCACACAATAAGATTATAATTAATATTTACCTTTAATGTATCATTGTGATCATTATTCAGTTACCACTCCCAGTACATTCACATAATTTGAGTATAACTTTAAGGTAAATGTCTGAAACTCTTGTAGAGATAAAGTTTTTTCATTTTTGAAAAAAGTGAAAACAGGAGAAATCCTTGCTTTCTAAACTATTGATTCAATTTGACAACTCGTGGTTTTTCTTGTGTTTGACTTCACTAGATTCTTATATCATATGAGCGTCTGATATATTTACTGAAGAGTCGATTTTTACGCCCGCTATTGCATGACTTTGGCTGCAGACCATGTTTAAAGGTAAACTCCACATCCAAAATAACTTTGTTTAAAATGAAAGATAAAGGTCACAATAACCATGTAGCATATGTAAAAATTTTCAATTCGAACTCAAACTTAATAAAATAAACGAAAAACTTTCATTTTTTCCCTCCCCCTGCAATCGACACTGGCACCAAAGACGATAAGAAAGGCACCATGTTTCGGCAAGCTGTGATGTAACAACTTGTGAAGGAGTTTCGAAATCGTGACGTCACACATTGTAACAAGAGCGATAGTAACTGTAGTGATTTTGAAAATAGTAACAGCGATATAAAAGAGCCGTTAGCAGAATTAAATGCTACTGCACCTCAAGGTTATTAGAATAATAAGGTTGCGCGCTCAGGAAGGTTCCGTACGATTGGTCGAATTCAAGCAAAGCGGATGACGTCATCCAGAGGCAAGCGGCGCGGAAGGGAATGAAGCGATTCAACAGAAAACGATACGATCACGACGGTATATTGTAAACAAAAAGTATGAATTCAATTTTACATAATAATGGTCGGAAATTAATTGAATATTAAATAATGGCATGAAATGTAATTTCTGAATATTAAAATAAAACGATGAAATCATTGGACTTTTGATTTTACAGTAAATAAAGTTATATCAGGAACATATGAGGAGTCTCATCTATTCCTGTCTATATGAATAAGTCTGAATCGACAGATTAAATGAAAATTGATCGAGTAAGCTTTCATCGACAAGAGAATTCTCGAATAGCCAAATTTAAAAGAAATTATAAAAATTAGATGCGTAATAAAATGAATTCATTGTTTAGGGTTATAGCAAAAGAGTCCTTGGGAAAAGAGAAGAACGAAATGCTTCCACCTCTCTTTCATTCTGGCAACACGCTATAGTACAGTTGCAAACCATTTGAACAATAAAATTTCAAGTTTAATTACTCTATATTCACTTCATCACGATATAGGCAGTACGGGCAACAATTTTATTCCGAAATAGCTTTCAAGAGTTCCACGAAAGTACCTAATAATGCCTCAATCAAACCGAAATTTGCGCCGATTCATTTGCTAATCGCGCCACTTCGCCTCTGGATGACGTCACAGCACGCCGAGATCTTTTTGAGATTGTGCGAGAAGTTGCGAGATCTGCTCTGAGCGCGCAACCTTATTATTCTAATAACCTTGACTGCACCTTCTGCGGTATACAGCACCATGCTTTAAACCGTTGATACGAGATCTCCAGCACTGCAGCGTGTGCACATACCTTAAGACAGCAGATAGGCCTATCTCACTCATACTTCTGTGCTTAGAACATATCTGTTGTTGTTCTTGAAGTTCACCAGACTTAGGCCCGTTTAAAATTGGAACAGAATCTAATTTCAATGAATTTCGTTTTAATTGACAAGGAATTTAAAACCCCAGAGTAGTCGAAAAAGCAGGACGCTTTAAAATGAAATATGCACAAGACGCTGTTCGCATTTGGATACCAGTTCCCTCGCTTGCCACGGCTTTTTAAACTATTCTGATTGTAGTTTCTATCGGATTTCTTATTTACACACCCAAACGGAGAACAATTTAAAGGCATTGCCATATGTAGAATCCAAACGACTAGGTGACGAGATTCCCTCAGGTTCTCGCAACAGGAAATGACCTCGTGTTCCGCCGTGTATGGGATGATCAGAGGGCCAATTTTCAATCTTCCGAGGCATTTTTCTTTAAAAAATATTGGGATAAATTGAAAATTTTTGAATGGTATGTACTTTATTAACCTTGATTAATGTTATGATGGGAAAAAAATATGTCGAATTCTTCCCTGGAGTTTACCTTTAATAATGGCTTAATAATGGCTTAATAATGGAGTGCACAGACCGTAAGATTAAAAAAGCAGTGGCGGCTCGTCCATAGGCACTGCGGCACTGCAGCACCCCCAGTTTCATTTTCGAAATCGATAAAATTCAATATAACGTTTCTTTTTTTTCTTTAATACTTTTTTAATACATGCATAATACATAATTCTTATTCTTAATGTCAGTAGCTATTCCCTAGTTCGTGAAAAAATTACAATTTTCTGACGCAGCACCCCCAGAAATTTTAGTTACGAGCCGCCACTGGCATGGTCAAATCATGGTTATTTTACGTTAATGGTTGGTCAACTTCGCCTCGAAAGGCTATTACCGTCGAAGCCTACCACCAGATGGCACTATTGACAAAGTAGTCTATTGCCAATATAAGTTGAATTGAAGTAGATTTTTTGAAAATTAAAAAAATATTATTATTTAATTTTACATAATTCAAAAAATTAAATTTAAGGAATATAAAACATAGAAAGCGTCTTACATTCTTTTTTTGACATTAAAATTAAATAAACACGTTAATCAACTATGTCATGAAAGATAAAAAATGAAACTAAACAGGTGGTGGCCTTACAGTATAACAGAGGCCACCACCTGTTTAGTTAATAGGACCAGTATTATGATCCATCCTTCCACCGATATGACTCCGCACATCAAGAGGAAGCTAGCCTCCACCATCCAGAACATCTGGTTCAACCACGTGTATTCGAGAGCGCCCAGAACCCAAGTATGCCCACGTCATCGTCCGGAACAGGTCTACCGCCACCCAAGCTGCACGAGCCGCCGCCGAAAGGACTTGGGTAAGCCGTGCTACCACCACTTTAGTTTATAAGAAGCATCGTCTTAACCAAGAGATATTCCGCCTGCACCTCCACCTTTCATCCATCATACCGCCTGATGTTCTGATGCCTCTCTTCGAGGATGATGAAGTTAGGCTGCAATCCTTCAAAGAACATAAGTTCTTAACACTGTGCAAGAAGGTAGACGACCTCCGACGCCCGCCTCCAACACGCCCACATCCTCCTGAAGGTGATTTTGTGTTTCACGCCACTCTGTTATACTGTAAGGCCACCACCTGTTTAGTTAATAGGAACAGTATTATGATCCATCCTTCCACCGAAAAAAATGAAAAATTCAATAAATAAAGAAATTAAACTGGAACTGATCCTCCAAGCATCAGGTAAAGATATTAAATGAAAAATGGAAGGAAAAATTCTACGACCTGGATTGGAACCAGGAACCTCGAGTGTCATATGTTCGACGCCCCAATTGGTATGTTCTCCTTTGTAGAGATGTGCAGCCTCGCGCGAAAATAGATTTCAGAACTTTACCACCCCCCATATTCTCAGACCTATCACTGCCAGACTTCTTCCTGTTTCCTCGTTTGAAATCAACAATGAAAGGAGACAGATTTCTCAACGCTCCGGATATTCACATGTCTGTGACGAGGAGTACCGAAAGAGGATTTTTCACACGCTATGCAACAGTTATACGAACGATGTCAAAAGTACCATTGTTCCGAGTCATTCACTGAACTTTTGGTCTCATCTTGTACAATAACTGCTGAAATTGACTATCACCAGCTAGGATGCATGAACCCAAACTTCTCCTCATTAACTGCCGAACTCTTTCAAAAACACAAGCGTTATTTCTTATTGCTTACATCCCTAAGCTATCTGATTTCTCAAATCTTCAACATCTTCTGAGGTAGTATAAATCCACGGGTAAACTGATAGTGTTTTTAATATCTGCACCGACCCAGTGTGAGTGAAAAAAACAGCCGTTTTTAGTAATCAGAATGTTGTTAAAAGATTTGGGTTTTTTCGAAAAATGTTTATCCCTTGTATCTTCGAAACAAAGCGGCATTCCGCAAATCATCAATGAACAAAAGATTCTTAAAATAACCCAAAGAACTACCTTCCAATGTTTGCCGTATGTTTAGTAAACACTCGGTATATTGCTACAAACGTTACAGGAAACCTTACAGCACAATTCACAACCAATCAAACCACTCTTATACATGGAAATGGCAGTCTTTAATTCAATAATAACTAGAGCACTAAAAATCCCAATGATGACTACAGACAAAAAAAGAACTTACTACAATAAAATACATAGCTATTGAATACGAAATGGATACTCACCAAAGTTAATAGAAAAGGGGATGAAGAAAATTAACCAAAAACTAACTTTTAATAGAAAAGTCGAAAGAGATAAGCAAAACACAATAAGTCGAAAATATTTGTAAAGTCGAAAACGAGCAATGAGTCGAAAACGAACATCATATTAATTGATAAGCAAAAAAAAGACTCAACATGTAAAGTGCTGGGAATCACATTTAATATAAGATGTCGTTTAGAGAAATATAGAACTAATCGACTTGAATCGGTTAAAATTTTTATTTGGAAGCCTTCGGAAGATACTGACAAAGAATGGGATGGTTAAATCAATCAA
This sequence comes from Rhysida immarginata, assembly GCA_023313115.1. NCBI lineage: Eukaryota > Metazoa > Arthropoda > Chilopoda > Scolopendromorpha > Scolopendridae > Rhysida > Rhysida immarginata. Next base: position 910,042 of record JAHWFO010046583.1, on the reverse strand, counting down.
GTCTCAATTGATTCCAAAAGTGGAATATGGAACTGTTATTTGGTCTTCCGCCAAGATTGGTTATTACGAAGATTCAAAATGCGTATAATAACGTTCTACGAGCAGCATTAGCTCTCTATAAATATATGTCCAATCACAGCAACCTGCGAAAAGTATGCAATTCCCATGCTTAACAAAATGATCTTATCAAGCCATAAATGTTATAGGCCATCCTATGCACTTTGTGAAAGGTTGGCTCCTAGATTCCAACAAAACTCGTGACACACAACATTACAAACTTGTACCTCTTAACGGTTTGGTTTGGTTTGTTTGGTATTAACGTCCTTTTCAACTGCCATGGTCATTTCAGGACGGCGTTATAGGGGCCGCAAATTTTGCCTCGCAAGGGTTCTTTAACGTGCAGCCGGCAAACGACTACACGGGACCAACGGCTTTACTTCCCTCCCGAAGGAAGTGCGTGATCTCAGAATTTCCCCCTGAAAAATCCTCGTCGTCCTCGGCCGGGATCGAACCCGCGTACTCGGGCATCAGAGGCGATCACGCAACCGCTGAGCCACCGAGGCCGATACCTCTTAACGTGAATTCTAAGTTCAATGAATCGTTTTTCCCTTATAATGTGATTTCAGTGATTTCCGTGTAGCATTCTAGAGTTAAAAATCAGATAACTGTATAGTTAACCACTGTCCAAATCATAAAAATCATGTGCATGAACTACTTTGGCAAACTGTATAAATTTTTATGTTCGTATAATATAAATTCACACATCCCGTTATGGGATGCAACCATTTATAATAATAATAATAAAAATAATAATAATCTGAACAGCGTGCAGAACACCCATAACATTCCTACAACATGCACTAAACTTCAATCATGTCTCGGAAAGCAACTCCACGGTAGACATCCTTCGACCTCAACCAGCCGCACGTCGACAAAAGAGCGTCGAACTTTTGGTTGAGTGTAGGGAGTCTATTTGGGGAAACTGAAGGAACCATGATTGCCATACAAGACCAGGTTATTAACACTAAAAGCTGCCGAAAACATATTATCAAAGATTCGACTGATGGGTCTTGCAAGAAATGCCATATCGCAGAGGAAACCATCCAAAACGTCACATCCAGTTGCAAAATACTCACGCAGACAAATTATTTACACAGACATAAGCAGGTAGCCAACAACATACATCAACATCTAGCTAAGATACACAATAAATTGATCACGGGTCCAACGGCTTTACTTCCCTTCCGGAGGAAGTGCGTGAAGATTTGATTTCGTATATGCATCAGGTTTTGCGTTGTAACAATGCTTACATAATAAACTTCATGACTTTTCAAATCCATTTAATTGTGTATAAGATGATGTACAATGCCTTTTTATTTATTTCTATTTCTGTTGTTTGGAATGTTAAATAACATCCTCTAAGATCATTTCAATTTCAGCAAAAACTTTAATTGCTAGAATCTCTATACGTACATATTTGTGGTTCGCAAACCTGGACTTATGATTGGCTTAAAGTGGCATGAAAAAGAGAATAACCAAGAGGATGATTCGGACGAAGCTCGATCGCGTGCGCTAGGAAAACTTTAGCGCCAGCCACGATACCTACTGTTATAGTTCGTTAAGTTAGGTTAATGTTAGATTAGGATAGTGTAAATTAGGTTAGTGTAAGTGTCAGACACTTCGCAGCTCGAATGAGAGCATGAGCAGAAGGTAAAAAGAACTACAGCGTTAGGTATCGTGGCTGGCATCAAGTAGAGAACAGAGTTAATGTCTAGCCAATAGCGAAGGGTTGAGCAAGAAGCAAATGCAAGAAGAGAGGCGGTTGCTTCCGCAGAAAAATGCTCTATGGATGGAAGCACCCCGTGCAAACATGACACCGAAGCAAATAAACACGGAGCGACAAAGGAATGCGTTGTTAATACATTTTGTCATTGCCACCTGTTACCCTCTGCCCGGCAAAATAGTTATTCACACAAATTTATCATATATATTTAACATTAACATTCTATTTTTTTTATAAAGCATTAATTTACATTAATAGTTGAATATATTTTTATATTTATAGGTCAAAATAAATCAAATATGAATATGAATGGAAGACAGGATGCAACCAACAGGTTATCCCCGGTCACCGATTCACATTTATGTTCCTTGTGCTTGCAACGAAATAAAAGCACAGCTTTTTCGTGTGGTCACACAGCATGCGACATCTGCGCAGGTTTATTGCAAATGTGCCATGTGTGTCAACAAAACATAACTCTCAAAATAAAACTTAAATGAAATGTATAAACTTGACGTCGCTGGAAAAGTCTTCTGTGAAGTTGTTCCATAAATAATTTTCTTTAGTATGACTAAAAAAAAATATAACAAGTATCATGTTCGAAATTCGATGTCCATACAAGTTAATTTATATTCAGAGCTATTGCTTTATAGTTTCTCGAAATTTTAGAGTGGAGAGGAGGAAGAAGTATTTTGTTACAAATAAAAAATGACTATAAGCGCACAGTGTGTTTATTCATATAGGCGTATATACGAAAAAATAATCTCAGTGAATGAAAAATGTTAAAGAAAAAACTTTGGACGTGGAGCAGAATCTTGTATGTTAAATTTGTCTGTATTTTTATTTGGTTTATTTTTTAAAAGGATTTGATGTCGTTCTAGCATGTAGAAACAACCATCGTCTGTTTGCGGGTTCAATCCAGTTCCCAATTAACTGCGTATTCTCGTTGAGCTTCCTTAGAAGTTAAGAGGACCGTTCGTGGAAGTGAGTTTTTTCGTCAATAATGGAGAGAAGCCACTTGTTACTCTCTTCACGAATTTATCTCGGTAAATCGTGCAATTTTGGAAAGGAACTTATGAACTTGAATAAATGTTTCATGTTGCGACTGCAAATGTTTGATTAAATCAAATTTATTTTTAATAAATTGAAGAGAAAGAATAGTACAGGGTGTCTCAAATTAAAGTTAACATTTCGTAGCTTGCTACAGCAAAAACTATTCATCAGAAAATAATGAAATTTTGGGGATTTTTTCCAGGGAAAAAAATAGTTCCAAAAAACCACCGATAGTGGACTTACTATAGTTTTATAGAGCCATGCTTCGCAAACTATGTACTTCAGGCCATGCCAAGTGGAACTCGTGTAGTACGTTTTCTTCAAAACACCACGAACGTAAATTAACGACTCAATGACAGTGGTACTTCAGTTTACCAGTCAACTTACGGAGTGGTACTTGTTTTAAAGAGTTTGAGCACCAATGTTATAGAGAACGTAACAATGAACTATACATTTTGTCAGATGATTACAAAACATTATGGCGGCCACCAATCTGTAATCGTAAAATAGCATGTTAAACGGTTAAAATCAGTGTATATCTTGGAATGTTACGCACATGGCGTCCTGTGCTGTCCTTAAGATCTGACAGATACGACATGGGATTACGGTAGACCAAGTCATCATCCACCACCTAAGAATCAACACACGTTTGTCGTCTTCCTGGCTGAACAACAAATGAGCCTGTTTCTTCAAATTTCGCAATCATTCTTCTCAGTCCTTTTCGAATGAGAGGACCTTTTCTTAACTGCTTCAAATAACGAAATTTTCGCAAAGCTTTAGTAGCAGATTCACCATTTTGGTAAAAACTTTTACCAACGAAGCACATTCTGGAAGATTACAAATAGTTATGACTTCGGTTCTACATTAGCAGCTTTACATAACCAAAATTAGCATCTTGAAATATGCCCTCTATTGGTAGTTTTCGAAACTAACTTATTTTATTCTGGAAAAAAAATCCGATTATGTAATTAAGGTATTCCCAAAATTTCATGATTTTCTGATGAACAGTTTTTACTGTAGCGAACTACGAAATGTTAACTTTATTTTGAGACACCCTGTACTTTATTTTGGTGAACTTTTAAAAACCTTGTATAAATCATATTCCACGATCGCACAGCCTGATCGTACAAAAGCAACTGTTAAATTAGAAAACATCATTTGAAATATACTGAAGTCCCAAAATCATGGGAGCGTCGTATGCAAATTTTCATGTGTCGCTTGTATAGCGTATAAGATGATAAATAGGCAAAGCGAATCAGTTATGCCAATTCGACTATTTACAGTTGTCTGAAATGTCTTGTAACGTGATTATGGCTACACGACGAGAATTATCAAAGTTTGAACGCAGAATGATAGTTGGATCTAGACGCATAGGACGTTCCATATCTGAAGTGGTGCCAGCATTCAACATTCCTCGACACCAGGGGTAGTCAACTTTTATAACCTACCATGTAGAACGTGTATAACCTACAAGGCAGAGTTTGGGTCCTCTGGTCAGATTGAACTTACCATTGACTGCGAATCGTTAAGTCCAGCTGCTTGGTGACCATTTGCAGCCCTTCATGGCCTTCATGTACCCTAACAACAATGGGATGTTCCAGGAGGGCAATACGTCATGTCACCGGGCCAACATTACTCGCAATTGGTTTGAGGAGCATTCTGAACAATTCCAACACTAGATCGCTAGACATGAACCCCATCCAAAATATTTTTTCGATATTATCGAAGGATCCATTCTTGCACAAGACCCTGCACCTGTAACACTAATACAATTTTGGGCGACTATCGAGACTGCATAGCTGAACATCTATTCAGAGGACTTCCGCCGACTGGTAGAGTCCCTGCCACGTTGAATTGCTGCATTTGGCAAAAGGAGGTCCTGCACGATATCGAATAGGTATCCCATGGCTTTTGGCATTTCAGTGTATAAAGTTCAAATTTATATTGAATGTTCAAATGATTTTGAATTGATGAATATATAGAATATCCTTTTCAGTGATTATAAATTCAATTATATCTACTTTTCTTTTCTTACCATTATATAAACATTTCCAGTATTCTGTATATTCTTTAATATATTTCAATTAAATTGTCTTTCCAAATGATTCTACAGGGCAGCGAAAGTGGTCTATCTGCGGGTTTTTCAAGTCCTGCATTGCAGGCGCGTGCTATCCGTCCAATAACCGCCGGCCCTGATTCTAAAGGGTGTCCCAAAATTCACGCAAGAAGTAATTTTGATAGAAAACACAGGTTTTTAATTAAAAATTGTAAATTGTAGACTATTCGCTACTTTCAGTTTAAGTGGCGCCGCCCTTGTGGATTTACTTGAACTGAGCTAAGTAGGATTCGCAGTACTTTAAGCATGGCTTTTATAACACACTACACCAATCCCAGATAACATTCTTTCATAATAGTTATTAGAACGAATTTTTATCCTTCCATTTGCCATCATGGTGACTGGGATATCCACCAGGGGGGTCCTGCTGTCGTAGGACCCTAACGCCAGGGGTGGGGCCAGTATGCCGACGACGGATGCAGCTCGGTAACAGGACTTCCCCACTCCTCCTCCTGACCCTTGGGCGACCATCATTCTTTTTTAGTTTAAGAATGGAAGGATCCTACTTTCGCAGCCATTTTTTCAAAAAAAACAGCGCCCTCTATATTCACTGAAAGTAGCGAAGAGATTTACGTATAGAATAGCATGTTGGGTAAATGGCCTCCACGGCTTTGCTGGCACATACCAACTCTTTTGTCGAAATTTTCCATGACCGTTTTGCATAAATGTGGCTGAATTTCGATGACACAGCGCTCAATTTCCTCCTTCAAGGCGTGGGTGGTCCTTAGACTTCAAAAAACCCGAAAGAAAAAAGTTCAACGGCGTTAAGTCACATAAACTGGGTGGCCAATTCTGATCACCAAAACGGAAAATTACACGACCAGGAAATGACTCAAGCAGTAATTGAATTGTTTCTCGGGCTGTATGGATGGTGGCAGTGTCTTGTTGAAACGACATGTCGTCCACATCCATATCTTGCAATTTAGGCACAAAAAACTGGATTATCATTTCGCGATAGCGACACCATTAACTGTTATTGTCCTACCAGCCGCATTTTCGAAGAAGAATGGTCCATTTCAGCCCAAAATCCGCTCCATTTTTAATAACCCTGAACTATCAACTGTCAAGCTGTCTTTTTTTTTTCTCGTTGGCAACACTTTACCGCACAAATGGCGCTAAATTTAACTCTTGTGTAAATTTTGGGAAAATTTCGGCAAAAAAGTACGTAGTAGCCAGCAAAGCCGCGGAGGCCATGTACCCGATATGCTATTCCATACATAACCCTATATTGTATAGTTTATGAATCAATAAGAATTTTACAATTTTTAATTAAAAACCTGTGTTTTCTATCAAAATTACTTCTTGAGTGAATTTTAGGACACCCTTTATAAACACTCGAATGTTTTATTCTTATTCACAACAAATATTAAGTAAAGAAACGTTAATTTCTACTTTTTAATGCATTTTTTATTTAAACATAAAATCGTTGCTCTATTTTTTTTTTTTCTTTTTACTGTATTGCAACTCTTCATCAATCAATATTGACAGCAATAGGGAGCTTCCCTGTATAGCAACTGTTTAAAGCAACAGCCCAGTAGTATGATTAAATAGCTTGACAAAAATTGATGATGGCATTCGCGTAAAAACAGAGATCGCCAATTTTTTTTTTCAAATTCTAAATCGTTGATAAATACAGAATAAATGTGTTTTCTCAAAATTGTTAAAATCAATTGAGAGCATTAAAAAAAAATCATTTTTATTAACATTTTTTTTTACACAATTTTTTTTTCTCATTCATTTATGTTTTGCTAGGAATATTTACGTTTTGCTTGTTATCTCTAAAATTTCAAAGAGATTTGAAAAAATTAGCTTGAGATATGATTTTTTTAACAAAAAGTACCAAAAAAATGCATTTGTTTTAACTTTTTAACAAATGGAAATTTTTCAAAAATATTTTGGGAATTTTAATACTCCATTAGGTATACTATCAAATTATAATAAAAGTTTTAAATTTCACGACATGTTTGTTTTTGAGGGGCCCACTTCAGGAATTCTTACCCTATATGAATATGGCTTTTGAATAATGAAATTTGTGTTATGGATTGGCCATCGTTTTCTCCACACATGAACTTTATCGAGAATGTCTGGGGAAATAATTAAAGTGTACAAATTGGAAAGTTCTCACCCAGTTTGTCGACTCGTTCACTAAATTCTTATCTTGGACGTATTATCCGCTCTTTAGAGCGCACGCCGAAAAGCATGGACAAAAGAACAACGAATGATAAGGGTAAACAAGTACAACACTGTTTCAGAGCTGAAGACGCGATTCAAGAGCAAAGAAAGCGTCGAAAGAGAATTTTTATGAAAATTATTATCGCCAAAGGAATACTGGATTTGCATCATTATGATGGCGCCCTCTGCTGGCGGAATATGAGCAATGAATTCTAGCCAACATTTATCCTAAAGGCGGATGATGAAATAAATATGTTATTTATTTTTATTTTCCGATATATGTCCTTATAAAATATTAAGCTGAGTTCTTTATATGTTATTGTAGTTTTTGTTGTTAACGTACTAATTTGTTGTCCTTTATTGTTCAGATGCCAAATTTTTACTTTAATAGCTATTTTAACGCCCCAGGGTATTATATAAAAAAACTAAGCTATATATGCAACAACAAATAATATATGTAAAACACGAATAAAAAATATAGATAATTTTTTGAGTTCATGTCACGTAGTCTTTATAGGCGAAAGTAAAGACAGTCGCAATTTTAATCTCCTAACTGGACCAGATAATACGATCAGATTATTTGTTATTGTACAGAAGCTGGTTAGTAAGATTTCAGATAACTGATAGGTACAAATTCTATTAGTCCCAAGTCTTAAATAATATCCTATATAAAATATTGG